>ONZH01018072.1:0-243771 GCA_900303285.1 Rhinella marina
TTGACCGCAATCTCAGATGGAGAACAGGCATTTCTATTATAGGGCTGGGCATGTGTGTTCCACAAAATGTGTCCGCACACGGCCAGTGTCCGTGTTTTGGGGATCCGCAATTGTGGACCGCAAAACAAATATGGTCATGTGAATGTAGCTTTAGGGTTAGTGGTCAGTAGTAGGGTTAGGGGTCAGTATGGCGTACTATTAGAGTTAGAGAAAGTATTAGGAGTCAGTACAGTATATTAGGGTTAGCGGTCAATATTAGGGTTAGGGACAGTATTAGAGGTCAGTATTAGGGTTAGGGGTCAGTACTAGGGTTAGGGACTTGGACAGTATTAGGGGGGTGAGACAGGGCCAGTATTAGAGGTCAATACTAGGGGGTCAGGGGCCAGTATCAGGGTTAGGGGTCAAGGTTAGTGGTCAGTACCAGTATTCGGGGTCAGTAGCCAGTATTAGGGTAAGACAGGGCCAATATTGGGGGTCAGTAGCCAGTATTAGGGTTAGGGTAAGGCAGGGCCAGTATTGGGGGTCAGGGGCCAGTATTAGGGTTAGGGTAAGGTAGGCAGTATTAGGGGTCAGGGGCCAGTATTGAGGGTCTGTAATAGGGAGGCAGGGCCAGTATTAGAGGTCAGGGGCCAGTATAGAGGGTCTGTAATAGGGAGGCAGGGCCAGTATTGGGGGTCAGGGGCCAGTATTAGGGTTAGGGTAAGGTAGGGCCAGTATTAGGGGTCAGGGGCCAGTATAGAGGGTCTGTAATAGGGAGGCAGGGTCAGTATTAGGGGTCAGGGGCCAGTATAGAGGGTCTGTTATAGGGAGGCAGGGCCAGTATTGGGGGTCAGGTTCCAGTATTGAGGGTCTGTAATAGGGAGGCAGGGCCAGTATTAGGGTTAGTGCTGCATAGGGAGAGGGCAGTTTATGCTTACCTGTCCAGGTGCGGTCCCACGATGCAGACGCGGCCTCTTCTGGCGCGTCTGCTCCTGAGGAACGTCGCAGGCGGCGCGATGACGTCACATGAGTGCGCCAGCCAACGGGAATAGAGGAGCAGGGAACCAGAGGTTCCCTTGTTCCTCCGGCGCTCGCTACTGCAGGCACAATTGTATCTGAATCTAGTGGATGCAGATACAATTGAGTTCAGTAGCCACCTCACAGCGGCCCACTTATTTAAATTATGGAGCGGCCCACCGGGCAAATGCCCGATCGGCCAGATGGCCAGTCCGGGCCTGAAGGGGGCATAACCACTGTGTGAGGCACTAAGGGGGCATAACTACTGTGTGGGGGCACTAAGGGAGCATAACTACTGTGATGGGGCACTAAAGGGACATAACTACTGTGTGGGGGCACTAAGGGGGCATAACTACTGTGTGGGGGCACTAAGGGGGCATAACTACTGTGTATGGGCACTAAAGGGACATAGCTAATGTGTGGGGCACTAAGGGGCATTCTAGTGTGCGTAGGCACTAAAGGGGCATAATTACTGTGTGGGACACAAAGGGGGCATAACCAGACCTCCCATGTCCCTCTTTTGGAGGGACAGTCCCTCTTTTTGACCCAAGTCCCTCTGTCCCTCTTTGCTCCTTAAATGTCCCTCTTTTTGATCAGATGTATAGATTTGCATTATTACATTTACAATGTTGACCCAGAAAGTGTTTGTCTTTTTCTCATTGCATGTTAGAGCCTATCTTGTATATTATTTCATTATTTGATGCAATTGGGATTTTAGAAATTTCTATATTTAGATAATTTTGGTGCAATTTCGTAAGAGAAAACTATTGAAGTGTATAGATATGCAGGAAAAATGGATCTTTCACACAATGAAGCATAAATGTCCCTCTCTGACCGCCCAAAAAGTTGGGAGGTATGCATGACTACTGTGTGGGGGCACTAAGGGAGCATAACTGCTGTGTGAGGGCACCAAGGGGGGCATAACTACTGTATGGGGGGCACCAAGGGGGCATAACTAGTGTGCGGGGGCACTAAAGGGGCATAACTACTGTGTGGGGACACCAAGGGGCATAACTACTGTGTGGGGGCACCAAGGGGGGCATAACTACTGTATGGGGGGCACTAAAGGGACATAACTAGTGTGCGGGGGCACTAAAGGGGCATAACTACTGTGTGGGGGCACCAAGGGGCATAACTACTGTGTGGGGCACTAAAGGGACATAACTACTGTGTGAGGGCACCAAGGGGGCATAACTACTGTATGGGGGGCACTAAAGGGACATAACTAGTGTGCGGGGGCACTAAAGGGGCATAACTACTGTGTGGGGGCACCAAGGGGCATAACTACTGTGTGGGAGCACTAAAGGGACATAACTAGTGTGTGGGGGCACTAAAGGGGCATAATTACTGTGTGGGGCATTATACTGTGAGGGCACTAAAATGATTGGGCAGGATTGGGCCTGCTATCCTCCCTCCTTGAGCTGCAGTTATGCACGTGACACACTATGACTGAGGTGGCCGCCATGTAATACAAGAATGTCACTATATCCAGCACAACCTGCTCACTCCCTCTATTTACAATTGTAAAGTCTCACCTACAATACATTTGACAGGCTCCGCCCACATTGTGTAATGAGGGGGGAAGGAACCTTTTATCTTCCGGAACTAGTATTTCGTACTCCACTGTAGCAACCGAGACCGGGCATCTAGCACACACAGAAGTGTCAAATACCAGCACAGCTCTGGGACCTAACAGTGGTGAGTACGCGGGGCTGTCATGTGGGTATCGCTCCTCCGACCAGTCTGACTGCTGCACATAGAGCCGTGCGCTGAGAAGGGCAGTGACAGGATCCTTTCTGTGTGCGGGGGGGCAAGCGTACTGTAGATATACAGGAGTACTGCAGATATATATAGAGAGTAGAATACTATATTGTACATATGGAGCGGGAATTGGATATACTGTATTCTGTGCCCAGAGAAAATGACATAATGAGATATAATGTGGATATACTGTTGATAAATACACTAGATATAGTATATATGGAGATATTGTAGATATATAGAGAGATTAGATATACTAGGGTATGTATAGATATTACTGTAGACATATTACATTGTCTCGGTACACATTAATGGTACGTTCACACAGATTTGACATTTTCATGTGACTAGTCTGCAGCGTTATACAGAATAAGCAAAGTGAATGAGATTTTAAGAAATGTCATCCACATTCTGTGTAAGAAACTAATGTAAATTATGCTGCAGATTTGAAATCTATAATGCGGCTTTCAACCTTTACAATCTATCCATTTCCGTGCCAAAAAAACCCTCATATATACCGTACTTCAAGTGGTTTTTGTCACGGTTTTAGACATAGATGCGGGAAAATCCGCAGCTGAATTTCCACTATATTTTGCATCACGTATGTCAATGTACCTAATAAAATTTTTCCAATTCACCGCTATCTCTCCTGACTCAGCTGCAGGTTTTTTTTCAATGGAAGAGAGAGAGATATAATCATTTATTATCCATAATCTCCTCTGCCAGCAGCTTATATCCTATGGGAGCAAAGCACAGGGCATATGGAAATCCAACATGGCCAATCCATCTTATCCTTGACATCTGCCGTAGGCCAGTTTCATACGAGCCGTCCTGTAATGGGACCTCACAGTATTAGGGCTCATGCACACGAACCGGCAGTGCCTGTGCTGTGGACCGCAATTTGCAGCCAAGTATAGGACATGATCTTTTGCGGAACAAACATACAGACACATAAAGCACACGGAAGTCACCCGTGTGCTTTCCGCATCTGTATGTCTGTTCCACAAAAGTCAAAACATGTCCTATTCTTATCTGCGATTGTGGACCACGGACCCATTTATGTCAATGGGTCGGCAAAGGGCAAAAAAAACAGATGCAACACGAACGTCACACGGATGCCATACATATTTTGCGGATCACAGGGTTAGGGGTCCAAGGTTAGTGGTCAGTACCAGTATTCGGGGTCAGTAGCCAGTATTAGGGTAAGACAGGGCCAGTATTGGGGGTCAGTAGCCAGGGTTAGGGTAAGGCAGGGCCAGCATTGGGGGTCAGGGGCCAGTATTAGGGTAAGGTAGGGCCGGTATTGAGGGTCTGTAATAGGGAGGCAGGGCCAGTATTGGGGGTCAGGGGCCAGTATTAGGGTTAGGGTAAGGTAGGGCCAGTATTAGGGGTCAGGGGCCAGTATAGAGGGTCTGTAATAGCGAGGCAGGGTCAGTATTAGGGGTCAGGGGCCAGTATAGAGGGTGCCATACATATTTTGCGGACCACAAAATACATCCGGTCGTGTGAATGCATCCCTATTGTGAGTTAACACTGCCACAGAATGACAGTGGGGCAAATCTTTGCTTTATTCCACCCCAAATAAGTGACATGCCATTTATTAACCCCATTCACGTACACAGGATTTTGGCGCAGAATACCCCCTGGAATCCAGCGTATGTTCATGTGAGCGTACCCTGCTTTCCCTGGTTTTGTCACTGGAAGGTCACACTGGACAGTGCTGTGATACTGGTTATACAGAAAGGAATGTAGACACAATGATACTTGGAGAGCGGCCATGTGTGTACGGAAGTGCAGCATAATGGTGTGACCTTGTATATTGTCTGCTGCCATACCGTGCGAGTACTTCCCTACTCATATATTACATATAAAGTGAAGATATTGAGTGATTGAACACAGAGCATGATGGATTTGTAGTACTTTCTGTTTAATAATTCCAGTAGGTGCTTTGCAGTGTAATTTGTTTCCCTGACCTAACAGGTAAAAGTGATCTGCGGTGTCAGCATTTTACAGTCCTGGTAGGTTTTTCTTTGATTAGATTGTACACCCAGTATTTGAAGGGGTTGTCTCGAGAAAAATATTGTACAGTTTTTAAACCAGCACCTGAATCTGAATACTTTTTGTAAAAATGTAAAATTTAGCATAGCACTGAGTTATTCAATAAAATATATCTATATCTGTATAGCGCCACCTGCTGTTAGTTTTTTTTTTTTCTTATTTCTTTGACTCACTGAGATGGCCGCACATGCTCAGTTTCATCCTACAACTGCCTCCTGAGTTGTGATAGGGAGAGATGAGACACGCCCCCTGAGCTGCGGAAGAAAAGACACTCCCCTTGAGCTGTCAGCTTGATATAAACCTAGCAGAGCAATGAATGAGGAGATCACTGGATCCATGTGAGGTACAGGGCTGGTTCTAGCATTATTCATGGAATAACCCCTTTATATAGGAATGAGCCTTCCCATTGAAATGAATGGGGCGGTGAGGTGTAATTACACCTACTCACCACTACCCCGTGTCGGCCAGCATGTAAACAATGAAAAGGAGGCAGCGCTGGTATGGCGCGTGCCTCCTCTTCAAACAGCTGATGGTGGGGGTGCTGGGTGTCGGACCCCCTTCGATCTGATATTGATGACCTATCCTGAGGATAGGTCATCAATAAATTTAATTTGGAGAACCCCTTTAAAAGCCGTACCTCAGGTCATTACACTGATATTGTTTGCAGCGTCTGGATGAGATCTCTTAACATCTAATTTGCTGGTACTGTAAATCACTGAGGATTTGCTGCCCACAATTCAGCAGCAGCAGATCCGCTGTGAATCCGTTGGACATACTGACGTGAGGTGGATACACTGTGGATTTGCAGCGTTTTACAGTACAAGCAAAGAGAATGAGATTTTAATAAACATCCCCATCATAAGGCCTCATGAACGTATTTTGCATCCGTGTCCATTCGCATTTTTAGCAGATAGACCCATTCATCTCTGTGTGGTGACAAAAAAAAACAGGACAGGAATGTCATCCATGTGTCCATTCTGCAAATTATGAAACATGTCCTATTCTTGTCCGTATTGCGGAAAAGAATAGTCGTTTCTAGTAATGGGAGTGAGAAAAATGCAGATTTCACACAGAAGGTGTCCATATTTGGCAGATCTGCAGCACCGGCCGGCTCACATTCTCGTGCATGAGCCCTTAAACTTCTGGGTTGACGTGCACTGCCACAGCCAATGACTGGTGTCCGCTGTGATGTTTTCCAAGCAGCCTGTGACCCAATAGTGATGTGCCACTTGGGGACAGGCCACCTCTGAGCCCAGTCATTGGCTGCAGTGTGCACGTGACGTGACCCAGTCTGTCCAGAGCTTTACAGGACGGACCACTGAAGGAGCTGGAACAGAGCAGCAGGGGGCAAGTGAGTATGATGTTTTTTTTATTTTTTTTTTATAAGTCACTAAAACTGGGCAAAGACAGGTTCTACATCTCTTCTTCTTTCTGGGGTTTTGCGTGTTAAACTGCTTCAAACAAACCTGCATGTGTGCCAGCACCCTAAGGCCAGGTTCACATGGGATTAGTATTTTCCGTGCCATTCATTTCATGTGGCTAAGGGTGCATTCACACGACCGTAGTTTTGGGCCCGCATCCATTCCGCAATTTTGCGGAACAGGTGCGGACCCATTCATTTCAATGGGGCCGCAAAAGATGCGGACAGCACACCGTGGGCTGTCCGCATCCGTTGTTCTGTTCCGCGGCGCTGCAACAAATATAGAGCATGTCCTATTCTTGTCCGCAAGCACGGACAAGAATAGGCATTCTCTATATAGCGCTAGCCATGTGCGGTCCTCAAATTGCGGAACGCACACGGCCGCTATCCGTGTTTTGCAGACCGCAAAACACTTACGGTCGTGTGAATGCACCCTTATCCGCATGTGGACACCTTCCTTTTTTTTTGCGTATCCTTTCTTGATATGAACTTCCGTCTTGCTCCCATGAATGCCATAGGGATTCCCATTGGAACAAGGTGGCGTGGATTTTCAGCCCCAGAGGTGCACACCAGCACATTGGTTTCATTCTACAGGATGTGCTGACTACCTTAATTTTTGCAATGTGATGCGGATCTCATCCCGGAATCCGTGACATCTGAGCCGTTTGAATATACCCTAAATGTGCTCCTTAATGTCTAGGTTGATGAGCCAGCAGTATTTTACAAGCGTGACCTAAGCCGTGTGAACATGCCCTAGAGGTACTCCATGGTTTTCCAAATACGTTGTGTTAAAATACATAAACCTGCTGACAGATACGCTTAAGAAACCAGTGTCTAATTCTGTACACACCTTTAGGACTTTGACCTAGTACAGTAGAACAAGTTTGTGAGGAACACAGTCTGGTGCACAGCAAGCGACATGACCTAAATACAAAGCATCGTATTGTAGACTTGTATGGGAGTTATGGAAAGAACTGAGCACCTGTCCCTCGTGTGATCAGTGAGTAACCAATGGGTATATATTATATATTATTATGGACACTTAGGACCTGTCTCCTCTCCTGACGTGTCTGTTTTAGAAATAATTGTATTGTACATGAAGTGTCAGTTCTGGAGCATCTGTTCTTATGATTCTGTTGTGCCGTTCCTTAATAAAGGTCCATATGGTTGTTACCAGTTGGGGGTTGTGTCCCCACAGTCTGAAGATGTCCGACCAGTGCGGCTAGTGGCAGACTGTGCAGGGACGCCCCCCCCCCAAAGTTGTAACACCCAGCTGGGCGTCCTGGCAATCCATTCATAAACCTCTAGGGGTAACACTGGAGGACTGGCACTAGACAGAGTTATAAAGATGCTCCAGAATTATTACATGGGGAATGCACGTGTCAGGAGAGGTGACATGTTCTCTTCAAGTTAGGCTACATACACATGTGATGTACATTGACCAATGGTAGTCTATGGGGTTATTCACACAGAAGTTTTTTCGATGGCCAGTGAATAACAGATGTCAAAAAATACAACATGTTCTATCTTGTCCTGTTTGTCACTGACCAACAGCCTCCATGCTATTGGATGGCTCCATTTTTAACGTCCGTTTCTCAGAAAGGCTTCCATGAAAAAAACATCTGTTAAAAATGGACAACCATTCATGGCTCTCATTCACCTGCACAACCACTTTCTATAGTGGGTCTCCACTCTAGCTAATGGAGGGGAGGTTCTTAGCCTCTGTGAAGGCCTATTAGACTGTATGAAAAGGGTAATTAGTTGACAGTTTCACAGAATACATACAAGGCCTTACTTTTATAGGAAAGGGTATTCTGGCCACCTTCTCTGGCACTGAATGGGGTGGCAGGACACATGCTTGACTGCCGCCTTATTCAAATCCTAGCTCCATTCTTGCGGGAACGGGGTCCTCCTTCTGCCCATTGGTGGGGGTTCATTCAGACCCACACCGGCTGCACATTTATTACCGATCCATTAGATAAGTGACAAATGCTTAAAATGTAACTGTCTTTAGAATGTTTTTTTTTCTAATGTGTAGGGGAAGTGATAAGGAATGTTTTTGTAATATACTTGTATGTTTCTGTTAAAAAAAAACTGGCTCTGAAGTTGTCCCTTAGGCCAATTTCAGATGAGCGGTGGGAGTTTGAGTTCCAGTAGTGAACTCTGCTTCTTTTTACTATACCACATGTAATAAGGGCTCATGCACATGACCATATGTGTTTTGTGGTACGTAAATCGTGGATCTGCAAAAACGTGTTCACTTCAATAGATCGGTCCTATCCTTGTCTGCACGCCTAAAAAAAAAAAAAATAGGACATCTTTTGCGTCCCTATTGAAATGAATGGGTCCGCATCCGATCTGCAAAAAATGTGGATTAGATGTGCGCCAAGCATATGGTTGTGTGCATGAGCCCTTATAATGATTTATGATTCTGTATCTCTGCTCGACCTCAACTGTAATGATTTGTACTGACAGCATTATGTGAGTACAAACCATTACAGTTGCGATCGGGCAGAGACACACAGAATTATAAATCAGTGTAATGCTCAGTAAACACGCTCGTCTGAAACTGGCCCTAGCAGTGCTCTCTAAATGAGTGTTGCCATATAGTGTGGGTGTATGTCTTCTAAGGACAACTTTAGAGCCTGTTTTGTACTTTTGTATTAAAAAAAAAAAAAAAAAAAACAGGCTCTAAAGTTGTCCTTAGAAGACATACACCCACACTATATGGCAACACTCATTTAGAGAGCACTGCTAGGGCCAGTTTCAGACGAGCGTGTTTACTGAGCATTACACTGATTTATAATTCTGTGTGTCTCTGCCCGATCGCAACTGTAATGGTTTGTACTCACATAATGCTGTCAGTACAAACCATTACAGTTGCGATCGGGCAGAGACACACAGAATTATAAATCAGTGTAATGCTCAGTAAACACGCTCGTCTGAAACTGGCCCTAGCAGTGCTCTCTAAATGAGTGTTGCCATATAGTGTGGGTGTATGTCTTCTAAGGACAACTTTAGAGCCTGTTTTTTTTTTTTTTTTTTTTTTTTTTTTTAATACAAAAGTACAAATTCAACTAATAAAGAATATTACAAAAATACTCCTTGTCCTACACATTAGATTAGAAAAAAACTAAAATGACAGTTGTTCCAGGATTTTTTACGCTTGATGGCCTATCCTCCAGTATTTGTTGGACAGAGGTCCAATACCAAATAATCCCGCTGACCATCTTGTTCCTCCAGTGCCAGAAGTTGACGTGTGGACGGAGCTGGTTACTTAGTGCAGCCCCCATTTTAGTGAATGGACGCAGCTGTGTAGTTTTGGCACCACTTCTGCCCCTGGAGCTACCCTGATACAGCTGATTGGCGGGCGTGCAGAGTGCTGAACTCCCACAGATTAGATATTGATGGCCTATCATGAGACTAGGTCATCAATATTAAAATCTTAGAATACCCCTTAAAGGGTGGAATACACTTTTTAGAGGGGTTATCCAACTTAAAAATAAAATCAGGACGACATCTGCATGGTGTTTGTGTGTTCTCCATGTGTATGTGTGTATTTCCTGCCACACACTAAAGACATACTGATTGGGAATTTGGATTGTGAGTTCCACTAGGGACAGCAAGCAATGAAAATGTCTGTAAAGTGCTGTGGAATATATCAGCGCTGTACAGGGGCGGATTGGCCATAGACCTTACAGGGAAATTTCCCGGTGGGCCGATGCCCAGGGAGCTACCTAGGCCCTTCTCATGGCTTCTCATTTCTGTCATATATCTGTCGCAGATTGCAGTGCAAAGGTTATTTGCACTGTGATCTGCGACTTTTTTCACCACTCATGCCAGGTCTAAAAAAGGGCATGGGGTGTGGGCAAGGAAAGGGGGCGGGCCTCTAGGGCTGTCTCATTTATCATTTTCTACACCTCTTTTAGGTGGGGAAAATGCTCGGAAGGAAGTTGGTGTAGATTTAGATCGGCGGTGGATACGCTGAAGTTGTACACTGAACTTCGGCGGATCCACCATCAGCACAGGGGTTAATAAGACCAGCATCTAAAACGCTGGTCTTAAAGGGGTTATCCAAGATCTATAATGCTCCCCCCCATATGCCCAGGTCCCTTACAGAGGTTGTACTTACCTCACTCCCCGACACCTGTGTCACTTCTCATACTGTCACAGCCGCCACTTCATCTCCCCGTTGCGCAGATGATAACATCTGGCGAAGGGGGGGGGGTATGTTAAGCCAATAGCAGGCCGTGAAGGGAATGAGCCTCCTTATTGTCACCCATGATGCTAGGGAAGCTTGTTCCCGTCATGGCATGCACAACGACACGGGTGCCGGTGAGCGAGGTAAGTACAACCTCTGCTCTGTGAGTTACATATGGGCATGATAGATATGATAGATCTTGGATAACCCCTTTACTAAATGACCCCCATAGTGTAAGTTATAGTTCCCTGGGGGGAACAAAGTGTTTTAAAAAAAAAAAAGTTTTTAAAAAATATAAAAATTCAAATCACCTCCCTTTTCCCCCAAATTAAAATACAATTACATAAACAATTAAAAAAATACACATCACGGGTATTGCGGCATGCGAAAATGCCCGTACTATTAAAATATTTATCCCATATGGCAAACAATGAAACAGAAAAAAAGTTAAAATGGTCAAAAAGTCATACACACTCCAGAATGGTATCATTGAAAAGTACGGATCGTCACGCAAAATATTAGCTCACACGGCTTTGTACACATAAAAATAAAAAAAACCTATGAGGGTCAGAATATGGCAATGCAAAGAATTCTTTTTCCAAAGGTTAAATATTTTTTTCAGTATCAAAACAAGAAAAACTATACATATGCGGTATCGTTGTAATTGTACTGACCCAGAGAATAAAAATAACAGGTCAGTTTTACCGCATACGAAACGGTGTTAAAAAAAACAAAAAAAATATATAAAACTGTGGTGTAATAGTGTGTTTTTTTGTTTTTTTTGTTTTAATAATTCCACCTCACTTGGAATTCTTTTCCCACTTCTCACCACATTGTATGCATCCGTAAAAGTTCATATTGTTCCGCAAAAAACAAGCCCTCATGTGGCTATGTAAATGAAAAAATTTAAAAAAAAGTTATGGCTTTGGGAGGGCTGGGAGTTAAAAAGAAAAAAACGGAAACTCGCCAGGTCTTGAAAGGGTTAAAGCCAATGTATACAAGCTCAGTCTGTGGAGAACATGGACGGCACATGTCCACGATTCATGTCCACGACGTAAACAGGCCTGACTTTCGGAATGGCATCAGATTCTCCGTGCTCAGTGATTAAGCACAGGACATTTTCCGCTATATTCCACAAATAACGGGTTTACGGTGTACATATGTTATGTATTTGTCATTGGCTTCTGTGTCTGCTTGATAATCTTTCCCTGGTTACTCAACAACTCTTCTCTTTGGCAGGCTTACAGAAATCATTGACGGTGACTTTGGACCTTTGGAGAGTGAGATGTGTTTCGTAAAACTGAGACTCATGGTCATTCTACGACCATTGCGTTCTTGATGGCAGCCTTCACCAGGAGAACGTTATCATAGAAATCTTTGTAAATAATCTAGCAAAGGAAGAATGTAGCCTTCCAATTTGAACTTTGTCATCCTCTGCTGCCTGCCGATCATTCATCACGAAGTATCAGGAGTGTTGGTTCAGCTCGTGTGGTGTTAACATGAGCAACGTTCACTCCGAGAACAGGAGCTTGCTTCTAGGAGTCCTTACCGGAGCTGCTGGAGTTAGCATCGCCTTGTTGTGCTGGAGAAGATATGGAAAACATGGCTACTTTCTCGGCCTTCCTGAGAACTGGTCATCTGCTACAGATAACCAAGTTCAGGACAACCAAGGCCAAGGTGCTGTTGTGGTTCTTCAGGGTCGTCAACTGCAAATCCTGGAGAAACTTGGGAGCCTGTTGAAAAGTGTTGAGGAACTCAAGGAGGAAGTGAAATTTTTAAAAGAAACCATTCCTAAATTAGAAGAGCAAATTAAGGATGAGCTAAGAGGCAAGAATGATGGGAGGAAAGTCAGCCCGCAGCACAGGAGTCTGAAAAGAAAGAAAAGCGAGACCACCAAGGCGTCAGGTGAATACCCTAGTTCTGAGGAAGCAGAAAGTGAAGGAGGGTAAGTGTGGATATCCTCAATGCCATACTAACATGACCATGAACAACATGTCCTTTCCTAGTGTTCATACTTGCATATCAGTGTATACAGATTACAGTAGTGGCCAGTTACTATGAGATCCATACAATCTGCATATATAGATTACAGCATTGCTGGTCAGTTACTATGTGCAACACAATATCTAGAACATTTTAACAGTCTATGTTAAACTAATGTAAGGTCCATAAAATCTGAATATACAGATTATTCCAAATACTGCATGCGGGGCCAAAGGCTGCCTCACCAAGTGGGTTGGAGGTTGATAGATGATGAGTGCAGGTTCCATACATACCCCTTTAATACCATATAGCTCATTATGGAAATACGGTATGTCACAGGAGCTGACATAATGACCGTTCTGGGGGTGGGTATCTGTATGCTACCTCGCACAGTGTACCCCCTGGCAATATAACTCATTGCTAAGCAATAGCCCAAGCATAGCTTTACTTACTACAATATGATGGCGTTACTAATATCAAAAAGCAATATATGGAAGCTGAACATGCAGTGGTTCCCTAGAGATATAAGAATGCTATGTATACAATGCCTCATGTGTAATCTCCTTATTTCTGAGCTGAGATTAGCCATAAAGAGCTTATTCTACCTGCCAGCGTTATTCTGCTGAACTCTTTGATTTCAGATGCCCGCTTTAAGCTGTTTTTAATTCATACTTTCTGCAAGAAACCAAGAACTAAAGTTAGAAATATTTAAAGGGAGATATCTGAGTACTTACCTATTTGGAGAACAGGGTTCCCATGTCGCTTCAGGTGAGGTGGCCACTGAATCGGGGTGAAGAGTGCATGGAGAGGTGGCCATGGCTCTCTTCATTCAGATCTATGGGAGACATGGAAACAGGAGAGTACACATACTTCATTGTTTCTGTAAGGGTCCATTAACACGTCCGCAAATTGCAGATTCCGCAAAAAACACAGATACCGGCTGTGTAAGTTTCGCATTTTGCGGACCGCACATGGCTGGCCCTATGATAGAAATGCCTATTCTTGTCCTCAAGAATAGGACATGCTCTATCTTTTTTTTAAATTAATGGGTCCACACTAGAGTTGAGCGAACGTGCTCGTAACGAGCACTGTACTGCTCGGATCCCCTGCACTCGCATGGGCGCAGGCATCCGGATCCGTCGGGTGAGGAGGACGGATCTGGATGGCTGCGCCCATGCAAGCGCAGGGGATCCGAGCAGTACAGTGCTCGTTACGAGCATGTTCGCTCAACTGTAGTCCACACCCATTCCGCAAAATTGAGGAACAGATGCGGACCCAGAACTACAGACGTGTAAATGGACCCTAATTTCCATAGAAGTGAGTGAAGACAGCTATGCACATGCACAGCCTCCTCTTCACCTGCCTCACCAGGTGGGAAAGAGGTAGGCGCATGTCCCAGTGGTGGTGTCACATGGTGAATTTATCATTCCCCACACACTCATTTTCTTGCACAAAAAAAGCCACATCCTCTGTCTTTTTTTAGCCGCCACTGAGACAAAATTTTGTCGCAAGCGTCATTTCTACATGGCCCTTGCCACTTTCCAGAAAGGGTGCGGAGGGCCTGGGGCAAGCGAGCCCAGCACATTTATCTTCATTCATGCCATTTATCTCATCTGTATGAAGACAGAAATATATACAGTGGGGGAAAAAAGTATTTAGTCAGCCACCAATTGTGCAAGTTCTTCCACTTAAAAAGATGAGAGGAGCCTGTAATTGACATCATAGGTAGACCTCAACTATGAGAGACAAAATGAGAAAACAAATCCAGAAAATCACATTGTCTGATTTTTAAAGAATTTATTTGCAAATTATGGAGGAAAATAAGTACTTGGTCACCTACAAACAAGCAAGATTTCTGGCTCTCACAGACCTTTAACTTCTTCTTTAAGAGGCTCCTCCGTCCTCCACTCATTACCTGTAGTAATGGCACCTATTTGAACTTATCAGTATAAAAGACACCTGTCCACAACCTCAAACAGTCACACTCCAAACTCCACTATGGTGAAGACCAAAGAGCTGTCGAAGGACACCAGAAACACAATTGTAGACCTGCACCAGGCTGGGAAGACTGAACCTCCAATAGGCAAGCAGCTTGGTGTGAAGAAATCAACTGTGGGAGCAATAATTAGAAAATGGAAGACATACAAGACCACTGATAACATCCCTCAATCAGGGGCTCCTTGCAAGATCTCACCCCATGGGGTCAAAATGATCACAAGAACTGTGAGCAAAAATCCCAGAACCACACGGGGGACCTAGTGAATGACCTGCAGAAAGCTGGGACCAACGTAACAAAGGCTACCGTCAGTTACACACTACGCCGCCAGGGACTCAGATCCTGCAGTGCCAGACGTGTCCCCCTGCTTAAGCCAGTACATATCCGAGCCCGTCTGAAGTTTGCTAGAGAGCATTTGGATGTTCCAGAAGAGTATTGGGAGAATGTCATATGGTCAGATGAAACCAAAGTAGAACTGTTTGGTAGAAACACAACTCGTCGTGTTTGGAGGAGAGTGAATGCTGAGTTGCATCCAAAGAACACCATACCTACTGTGAAGCATGGGGGTGGCAACATCATGCTTTGGGGCTGTTTCTCTGCAAAGGGACCAGGACGACTGATCCGTGTACATGAAAGAATGAATGGGGCCATGTATTGTGAGATTTTGAGTGCAAACCTCCTTCCATCAGCAAGGGCATTGAAGATGAAACGTGGATGGGTCTTTCAGCATGACAATGATCCCAAGCACACCGCCAGGGCAACGAAGGAGTTGCTTTGTAAGAAGCATTTCAAGGTCCTGGAGTGGCCTAGCCAGTCTTCAGATCTCAACCCCATAGAAAACCTTTGGAGGAATGAAAGTCCGTGTTGCCCAGCGACAGCCCCAAAACATCACTGCTCTAGAGGAGATCTGCATGGAGGAATGGGCCAACATACCAGCAACAGTGTTTGCCAACCCTGTGAAGACTTACAGAAAACATTTGACCTCTGTCATTGCCAACAAAGGATATATAACAAAGTATTGAGATGAACTTTTGTTATTGACCAAATACTTATTTTCCACCATAATTTGCAAATAAATTCTTTAAAAATCAGACAATGTGATTTTCTGGATTTGTTTTCTCATTTTGTCTCTCATAGTTGGGTCTACTTATGATCCCCACTGTAACAACTAGGAGACTGCAGCAGATTTTAGCCTGGCACATGGGGGTGGCCAAAATCTACAATGAGGCTTGGGCCTTGGCATAAGTTAGGCGCATTCTCCGGCTGCACAGGGTTAATCAAGGCCGGCAAATGTCCCCCATAATGTATATTCCATAAATGTTGGGAATACCCTTAGGAAAATCCACATTTGTTGGGAGAGTTCCTCAGTGATGATGAGAGTTGATCTGGGATCCTCAATGGTCAACTGTAATCTATGGGGGGAAATCATCAGCATTGCTTTTCTAGGAGACAAGAAGCAGTAGACAGTGCCACGTGAAATTAAAGGGGTTTTCCGGGATTTTACTACTGATCGGTGGGGGTTCAACACCTGGGATCCCCGCCTATCAGCTGTTTGAGAAGGCGCACTGCAGCCTTCTCTTAGCTTTTCCTAGGTCAGTGACGTCACGTTCATCAGTCACGTGGCCTAGGAGCAGCTCAACCCCATTCAAGTGTACGACGCTGTACTTGGTGAGCTGCGAGAAGGTAGCGGCACTCAGAAGTGCCGGTACCTTCTGAAACAGCTGATTGGCGGGGTTCCCGGGTGTTGGACCACCACCGATCAGATACTGGTGACCTATCCAGAGGATAAGTCATCAGTAGTAAAATCCTGGAAAACCTCTTTAATAGGCTGTCCAGATAAAAAATAAAAAAATAATGTTCTAGGCTGTCCAGAACAAAAGGCACAGTTTTTAGAGGCTCTCCACTCTGGATAATAGATAAAGGTCCTGCGCAGAACCCGTTCTGCCTTAGAGTTCCCTAATACTGTGTGTATGCTGCCTTGTCTCCATCAGAAGTAATGGTCATTGATCAGTGGATGCTGTTGCTAATGTACGGTAAGAGCATGACACCAGAAGCCTCACCTGCAAAGCCCCTGTTACTTAAAGGGGTTGTTTGGGTTACAGATATTGATGACCTTTCCTCAGGATATGGGCTCATGCTCACAATTTCATGTTTTTGGTGGCCCGTGGGTGAAACCATTCACTTCAATGGGGCTACAAAAAAAACAGAAATGACTCGGTGTGCATTCCATTTCCGCAAAAAAAAATAGAATATGTCCTATTATTGTCCACATTATGGACAAGGGTAGCGTAATGTCTGGCACTGCGGCTGATAGTGGGGGTGGAGGTTGGGTAACCCCATCAATGTAATATTGATGGGGATAGGTCATAAATATCAGCGGCCCGTGCGTCATTCTCCCACAAAGAGCCCACTAAGATCAGAAATGAAAGTGATCCTCATGAGGCCGCCCTTTTGCCCCATGATCAGAGTATAGTTTCAGAGTACCAGTGGTTACACCAAAAAATATTAAGAGGATTCAGTCTTGTTCTATATAACGCACAAGGAGCGTGGCTCATCCTCACCCCTCCTAATCTACATGTGCCTCGTGTACAATAAAAACTAGCTTTGAAGCGTGTGTCCGCAGTGCTGCACTATCTAGATCTCTTTCTGTTGTCACAGGTACTCTGAAGCAGTCTACATACAGGAATAGAGCTGAAGGGCATCTCGGGCACAGAAGAACGGGCACACGAGCAGCACTTACAATGAACCACCCTTCCATTTCACTGATCTTAGTCGAAGATTGACTTATTTGTTTAGAGGCAACAAATGCACTGATTCTGCATTCTTATCTTGGGGACCTTGACCTGTGACCCAGGGACTGCCAGCTCCGCTACGTATCAAAAAGCACTTTTGAATTTTGGGGGAAAAAAATCAGTGGCTCACGATTTATTGCTGATATAGAATAGGGGTGCACTACTAATAGACTTGTCTCAGGTCTAACGAATGCAACAGAAAAAATGTAACATAGTCAGAGTCACAAGTATATTATAAAATAAGTGATTTACAGTGTCTTGTGAAAGTATTCGGCCCCCTGGAACTTTTCAGGCTTCAAACAAAAAGATATAACATTTTAAATGGGTCACAATTGTAAAGTGGAACGAAATTTATTGGATCTTACGCCAAACATATCGTTTTGCATTGTTTCCAAAAAGTTGATTTTGGTTTCATCTGACCAGAGCACCTTCTTCCACATGTTTGGTGTGTCTCCCAGGTGGCTTTGGCAAACTGTAAATGAGACTTTTTATGGATATCTTTGAGAAATGGCTTTCTTCTTGCCACTCTTCCATAAAGGCCAGATTTGTGAAGTGTTCGACTGATTGTTGTCCTATGGACAGACTCTCCCACCTCAGCTGTAGATCTCTGCAGTTCATCCAGAGTGATCATGGGCCTCTTGGCTTCATCTCTGATCAGTCTTCTCCTTGTTTGAGATGAAAGTTTAGAGGGATGGCCGGGTCTTGGTAGATTTGCAGTGGTCTGATACTCCTTCCCTTTCAATATGATCGCCTGCACAGTGCTCCTTGGCATGTTTAAAGCTTGGGAAATCTTTTGGTATCCAAATCCGGCTTTAAACTTCTCCACAACAGTATCACGGACCTGCCTGGTGTGTTCCTTGGTCTTCATGATGCAGAACCCTGAGACTATCACAGAGCAGGTGCATTTATGTGGAGACTTGATTACACACAGGTGGATTCTATTTATCTTCATCAGTCATTTAGGACAACATTGGATCATTCAGAGATCCTCAATGAACTTCTGGAGTCAGTTTTCTGAACTGAAAGTAAATGGGCCGAATAATTTTGCACGCCCAACTTTTCAGTTTTATTATTACAAAAAAAGTTTAAATGATCCAATAAATTTCGTTCCACTTCACAATTGTGACCCACTTGTTGTTGATTCTTCACCAAAAATTTAAAATGTTATATCTTTTTGTTTGAAGCCTGAAATGTGGCAAAAGGTTGAAAAGTTCCAGGGGGACGAATACTTTCGCAAGGCACTGTACTAAACAATAAAATAACAGAATACACTAATATCACAGCGGGGCCCTTGCTATTATAAAGTATGTTGCATCCTTATAGATAATAATAATAGAATAGATACAAGTCCTGTGATCCTTTTTAGTAACTCTATTGTCGTAGTAGATATACCATGTAGTTCATCCAATATCTGTAGTAGATGTAGTAGATTAGTGGTTAGTGAGTCCAAGTATATAACCCTGTTTCATATATATCAGTTACCAGAAGGTTAATAGAATATTCAGTCATGAAATGTACTCACATATATATCAATTAAAATATATCACTGCAGATCGTCTTACTTATTTTATAACATTTGTGCCTGCTATGTTACATTTTTTCACTTTTATAGGAAACCTAACTGGAGTCACCCTTTAAAGGGTTCCGGTTTCAGCAAATTGTTATTCTTTGTACGTTCTACCAAGTCGAAATGTTTTCCAGTCTCCTTTTCTGTATGCATTCCTTGTGGTCTTCTCTGTTTACTTCTGGTAGATCGCAATCTGTCCTGGTCATGGCTGGTTACAGTATGGTTACCAGAGCTGTCCTCTGACAAGCAGGGCACCTACACCTCTATACAATGGTGATGACTCTCAGTGCTGTGGAATATGGAAGTGCTATATAAATGAATAAAATAAAAATAAAGCAAATAAGAGCATTGTGTCGTGTCCTGGAACAGAGTTTATGTAAATGTAATGAAAAGTTATGCAGCTTTCTAAAAAATTCTGCCCATCCCACTTCCCACTACCCGCGAGACCTTTAGAGGGAAGCAGCCAATCTGTTTCGGCCTCTTTCATCCACTGCTGCGTCTTCCTTGCTCCGGTCCCCACGTGTAAACTTCTGGCAGAGATAAGGTCATATGTGCTGCTGCTGGCAGTCACTGGCTGACGCGACCTCCGTCTTTGCAGGTAGTTTACATGTAGGGACTGGAGCAAGGTCATGTCAGTTTATGCTGCAGGTGTTACCCTCCGCTTTCAGCATTAGGAATGCAAAGGTTAAAAACATTAGTAGACCCCTGTGATCCCACCATCCGAGCCGCTGCAGGAATTGGCCCAGTTCAGGAGTTTTTTTGTGGAGACGGATTTCTGCCAGATCTACCATGTGTGTCTGCACTCAATAAGTGGACCATCTGAGGCTTTTAGACATACATCATTTTACTTTTCTGGTCCGCTATGCACCTGGGCACACTGTATAACAGATGTTATAGTCTGCCTCAGATAATGAAGACGTTACCCATAAAACATTCACTGTGTACAGAAAGAAAGATTTACATTCCCCTGTATTGCTGGAGGTCATTGATAAGGCTGAAGGATGTGGGTTTTTTTGTAGCATCCGTGATAGAAGTATCTGACTGTTTAGTGTAGGTGCATAACCTGGCATTGTATATGTCATCTGTAGTCTAATTTTATTATATATATATATATATATATATATATATATATATATATATATATATAATATTGCCTCCATGCTTCTTGCACTGGCAAATGATGGTGATGACAGATGACATCATTGTGCATGTTCACTCTTGTGGCATGCTTTTCAAACAGGTAATGGCTACTTACCTCTCCTTGTTGCCTTTGTCAAGATCTCCTGTATCCTGACTTCTATGCTTGCTGTGCTGCATTTTTCTCCCTGTGTAACATTATGGTTCTTGGGCCATATTGCTTGCCTGTGACCTGTAACATCCTATAACCTTCCTCATGTCTCATTATATTGTTCCTGTTCTACTCAACCTAGTCCGTGACTTGGATTGAATTGGGCCCACCAGAGGAGACAGTATTAAGTACTAAGTTCCAAGCCATCTACACAGAAGATGTCATGTACACATTTAATTGAATGCTATCCTGATGCACACGAACCATCATCTGTAAGATTTAATAGACATAATATATGACTAATCCCTAATGGAAAAGTCCTAAATGATGAATAGATGACTCCAAACTCAGCTCATAATGGTGTTTGGGCCATTGATACCCATTAGTGTTAGATCCATGCCCCAAAGGGGGATTTACTGGTACCTTGGTGGCTAGTCTGACTGCGAGTAATTAACCACCATATACTGCAACCGTATTGTCAAAAAGAAAGTCCTAAGAAAGACAGATCAAGATGAAATGTGAGACACACAGAAAAGTGGAAGGGAAATCGACGAAGACAAAGGAAAAATAAAGAACAAAACAAAGGGAAGAGGAAGTTTGTAATGTTCTATGACAGGGGTTTGCCTACTAGGATCCCCAGCAGTTCCAAGAACGGAGATGCCAGAGGCCCCAGTGGGAAAAGAGCAGTGGTGTGGTTGCGTGTCCTCCACTCCATTCACTTCTTTGGGCCTGATTGTAGATGGCTACCAGCTTTATATCTGACAGTCCCATAGAAGTAAATGGATTTTGGTCACATACAGTATAAGGGTGGTCAATGTGTTCTTGTGGGAAATCCCTTTAAATTCTATCACAATTCTGATAGAGAGCAAAGCAGGAGCTTTCCCTGCCTGGAGGCCAAATCATCCTACAGGAAAACCCCTCTGTAGGGGGTCTTGGCTATTGCCCAGATCACTGAAATCCGTTAGACATTATGGAACTGGGGATTCGTAAGGAATTATGAATTGCCCGTCCTTCACTGGCTTAAACCAGTTATATATCTGCTACCCTGGGGCCAAGACAGAAATGCCCCTGGTCGTAGTTTTGGGGGTTGGATGCAAGGAAGGGGAGATACAGAGATCTCCCAGCAGTAACCTGATAATTGGGAGGGGAGTGACTGACTACAGGTGAAAAGGCCCATGTAGGCCAGAGGCCAGGGTCTTTCTCTGAAGGGGGTCACATCGAGTAATGTGTTTGGAGGGACCGTGGACAAACTGCTGACATCACTGCCCCCACGTGACTATAGCCAAGCATTACAGCAATCCAGAATTCATCATAAACCAAAGGACTATTCATCCACCTGGTAACTGACTCTTGCTCTGTTTAATTCTGTTGTATCATACCACCTGTATTTGCACATCCGACCACTGTATATATTCTCTGTGTATATTGTGTACTGTCTTATGCGCCCCTTAAGGCAATTAAATATATAATTTAATCTTGTGCTGTTCTTGTATCTCGGTCCACGAACTCTCACATCCGTGTTTCGGCATAGTTATATGCTACTGCGGGTTGGTTTCCTACCCTATATAATCCTGTTAGCATACTGGGCTTATATCAAATGAGGAACTGGTGACAGTCTACCGGGTCAGGGAAGCTCTGTTTCACTGGGTCAGTGAAAAGGCTCTCTCAGCTTGTTAGGGTTGGCCTCCCTGTGCCCGCATGGAAAGGAGGCATCTGTGTAAACTGTATCAAGCTGACCTTACGTACTTCTAGGGAGGGCGTAACGTCACGTCTTGGAAACCAGTGACTAAACCTTATCTCGTGAGCTCGACGAAGTTGACGTCAGGCGGGGCCACGAGATGCCGTATTCGTCACACCAATGCAAGGCCAGAGCACTTCCTCAAATGATATATGGGCCTTTATAACATGAAGGGTACTTCCACATGGGACAAATACAGCGGAAAATGAAAGCGGGTGGTACCAGACACACAACTGTCAGCAAAATATGAACTGAAGTGATAGAAAGGAGGTGAGAAGAGGAGATAGAACTACTCATTTAGGAATTAAGCTTCAGAGTTTGTGAAGTAGGTGCCTTATACTTCAGCAGAATACTAGATTTTATACAGGATGGTGTTGTCTATAACGTTCTCTGTAAAGTCCGCATTCAGTTCATCTAGCAATGGATTGTTTGAGAATAAAATGATTGTTCTGAGTGTAGCTAGTATAGCATGAAATTGTGGTGGTCACCAGGGCTGTGGAGTCGGTAAGCCAAAGCTCCGACTCCGACTCCTCAATTTCCCCTCACCCCGACTCCCGACTCCGACTCCTACTCCCTCATACATGGAGCATGTTTAAGTGATAACTTTAAACAAATTTGCATAAAATCAATAGTACAGATAAGTCATGACAAAAACAGTCTGTAATCTATCAGGCTTCTCTGGGTACAGCTCACTTAGGGACTAATCAGAGGCGTAGCTAGAGGTTCAGCACATGGGGGGCGAAACATACTTGAGTGGGCCCCCCACTTATTGGCTTCCCAAACGCACGTTTCCAACTTCACAGGCACATACTACTAGTTGTGGTTATAATACTGTATTAGCAAGATGACTATATAAACTGCTAGATCATCTATGCTGTTAAGTACAGTACAATAGACTTTCTACATACCCTAGTGTAAATACTCTACCACATAATGCAGGAAAATATAGGATTAATAGGAGTAAAAAAGGGGACTCCTATGTTAAAGGAAATCTGTCCCCAGCTTTTACATCACTAAACTAACAGTCCCTTGCCCCCCATCAGACCTCAGATCGGCTTAATGTGCCCCCATCAGACCTCAGATCAGCGTATTGTGCCCCCATCAGACCTCAGATCAGCGTATTGTGCCCCCATCAGACCTCAGATCAGCAGAATGTGCCCCATCAGACCTCAGATCAGCTGAATGTGTCCCCATCAGACCTCAGTCAGCAGAATGTACCCCATCAGACCTCATATCAATAGAATGTGCCCCATCAGACCTCAGATCGGCTTAATCTGCCCCCATGAGACCTCAGATAGGCTTAATGTGCCCCCATCAGACCTCAGATCAGCGTATTGTGCCCCCATCAAGACCTCAGATCGGCTTAATGTGCCCCCATCAGACCTCAGATCAGCAGAATGTACCCCCATCAGACCTCAGATCAGCGTATGTGCCCCATCAGACCTCAGATCGGCTTAATGTGCCCCCATTCAAACCTCAGATCAGCAGAATGTACCCCCATCAGACCTCAGATCAGCGTATTGTACCCCCATCAGACCTCAGATCAGCAGAATGTGCCCCCATCAGACCTCAGATCAGCAGAATGTGCCCCCATCAGACTCCATAATGGAAGCGCTCACTTGTATTCGCCTGATTGTACTAAGGCAATCCCTGCTGGGCCCCCCCAGAGGTATTGGGCCCAGAGCATCGCCTCCCCTGCCCCCCCCCTCTCCCCCCAGTAGCTACACTCTGGGCCTGATGTATGAAAACTGTCTAGGTCTAAGACTTTTTTTGTTGCCCATAGCAACTAATCAGAGCTCACCTTTCATTTCTCCAGAGCACTATATGAAATGAAAGGGGAGCTCTGATTGGTTGCTATGGGCAACAAAGAAACTTCTACACCTAGACAGTTTTCATACATAAGGCTCTAGGTGTTTTACATCAGCAGATAGAAGCCATGAGAGCAGCTAACCTCTCCACACATGAGCTCAGAGGAAACATAAAGCAGAGAGAACATGCACTGGACATAAAGGGCAGCACACAGTCATCTCAACTAAAAGCCTAAATCCTTAGATCAGGAATAGAACAGACATTTATAGGACATTTCATCATTTTCACAAATTCTTATAAAAATATATTCAGCACTGAACTAAATGTACGAATTCATTATATATTTTAGGAGTCGGAGTCGGTCCATTTTATACTGACTCCACCAAAATGGTGACCGACTCCGACTCTGACTCCACAGCCCTGGTGGTCACTCTAGTCTGGACATTGACAACATGCCAATGGATGTGTAACTTGGTCCACTGGAAATGGAGCGACTTAGTGTGAAGTCTCAATTCTAGGTGGTTATTGTGCTTATTTATTTGCATATAATATTGATTGCTGAACTATGTAATATTTTATACTGCCTGGTCAGGTACATGGCGATGTAGTTTAACGTAGGACTGTAGAGTTGGTAAGCCAAACTTCAAACTCTGATTCCTTTATTTTTTCACACTCCCATTCCAGCCACCCAAAACTGACTCTAAGGCCCTTTTCACACGACCGTATGCCCTCCGAGACATACTGTCTGTGAGCGGGCCATATGTCCCGGAGCTGCATCGATCGTGCGCACGGGAGCGCACAGCTTCATAGATTACAATGATGCGGCGCACGCCAGGCCGCCTGCGGGACTATTGTCCCGCACTCATAAAATCACATGTAATCTATGATGCTGTGCGCTCCCGTGCGCACGATCGATGCTGCTCCGGGACATATGTCCCGCTCACGAACCGTATGTCTCGGAGGGCATACGGTCGTGTGAAAGGGGCCTTACTCTGACTTTAGTTATCTCCGTTTTTTGATAAGTAGGGGGCCTTAGTCTGAAGGAGCATAACATATATTTAAGTGATTAAAGGGATTCTGTAGTGGAGTATTATTGATAACTTGTCCTCTGGATAGGTCATCAATATCAGATCGGCTGGGGTCCATCTTCTGGCACCCCCACGATCAGATGTTTTTAAACAGGTAGCGGCACTTGTGTGAGGGCTGCTTCCTCTTCAAAGTTCACCCACACTCATCTCCTTTGTAGCGGCAGAGCTGGGTAATAACTCTTGCTCATCGCACTCGCTTGTCCCGTTTAATGGGACTGATCAGTTGCACAGTGCACAAATTAACTTTGAAGAGGAAGCAGCGTTCGCAAAAGCGCCACGACTCCTTTAAACAACTTATTGTCAAGGGCTGCCCCAAACCTAGAAGAAATGTCTTTGGCCACAGATTCTTAAAGGGACTGTTCAGTTTCAAAAAGCCTGAGTCCTTCAGTGCACCTTAGCTTTGCTCTGTCAGCGCCTCCCTCTCATGGATGATTGACAGGGCCAGTTACTGTAGCTACATCTCGTTTGGCACTGAAATCCTTTACCTCTGCACATGCGCCAACTTTGTAACTCATAGTGCAGGTACAAGATTAGGTGCAGTGCACTTAACAGCTCATTTGCATAAGGTTTAAAATATGTTTTCTTAGCAATGGATCAAAGCATTAAAGGTGCGGTTATAGTATGGGGAGAAAGCTCTACTAGGCATGGGGCCTGGTTTACAACCAATTTTCTGACTAACAGACTCCCTTAAAGCTTGTGTTTTATCAACATGCAGAATTAAAGTGCTGCTTAGAACCAAGGTTTACTGCAAAGGTTTTCTCAAAGTTTTTCCAGTGCCTGCAACACGTATAAAGAAGGGATTCTTTCACCTTGGGCACCAAGATGAATATGCAATAGTTACTGGGTCATAGTTTGATCATGGGACTGTAATGTAAAGACAAGTACTGTATGATTAATGTGGTAAAACATACAAAGTCTAAGGGAGAAATGAATGCCGTTGTAAAGTCTATGTTGATTTTCAGCCGAGCATATGGTAGCAACGTTTCGGGCCAATAGTTTGCCCTTCCTCAGGCTAAATGTAGCGCTGGTGAGGCGTGTCGGCTGTGTAGTGTCACACACGTGCTGGTGAGACAGCCCAGCGTCTCACCAGCACGTGTGTGACACTACACAGCCGACACGCCTCACCAGCGCTACATTTAGCCTGAGGAAGGGCAAACTATTGGCCCGAAACGTTGCTACCATATGCTTGGCTGAAAAAAAATATATACACCTGCATTTACAAACTGGAGTGCTGTCTCTTTATATTCTGTGATGCTTATGTGGCCCTGGTGGAGATTGGACCACAATTAGACGAGCACCCACCATTGCCTGTAAAACGGAAGAGTGCTGTGACCCTCTGTTAGATACAATAGTAAAGTCTATGTTGAATCGGACCCCAGTTGCATTAAAGGGGTGGTCCAAGTGTTTAATACTGATGATCTACCTTCAGGATAGGTCATCCGTATCTGATCAGTAGGGGTCCAACTCCCAGCACCCCAGCTGATCAGCTGCTTAAAGAGACCGTAGCACTCTGGTGAGCTCCGTGGCCTCTTACTAGGCCAGTGACGTCATGTTAATTGGTCACATGGCTTAGGAGCATCTCAGCCTCATTCAAGTAAATGGGACTGAGCTGCAATACCAAGCACAGTCATTATCTAATGGATGGCGCTGTGCTTGGTAAGCTGCGAAGAGACCATGGCGCTTGCTGGAGTACTGGAGCCTCTTCAAACAGCTGATCGTTGAGGGTACTGGGAATTGGACCATCACCTATCCTGAGGATAAGTCATCAGTATTAAACACTCACAAGAGCCCTTTAAAATGATCAAGTGACACTGAAAACAAAGCAGATTGGGAATGTAGGTTGGTGAGGATGGAGGTTGTGCAGGTCATGGGTATTTCCGTCCAACCTGTATGAATTATGCAGGTCGATCTCTGCATATAATGACTGCGGGAAGCATAGGATGCTCCGCTTCAATAAGGTTATTGCCAAAGAGACCTTGAACAGACCTCAAGGTTCTTTACATACTTGCCAGCATTTGAGTCCCGAATAAGGAGACATAAACGCTATGGAAACCTTTTTATATTATGGTATACGTGTATTATAGCCTAAAATTAGTTTTTGTAATAAAACCTTTGCACTATTTGGCTTCTAAAGCTTCTATATTTTACAGTGTATAACAGCTGCAGAAAGCCATTCTGTGATTAATCCATAAGACTGATGGCTTGTTCTCCTGTACCTCTCTGACCTCTCCTGAACGATCTTCTAAACTATTTATGTCCAAATCAAAGTTACAGTCCTATTTGTGGACCCCTGACAAGCATACAATAGTGATACTGTTTCTGTAACATCTAACCTTTTTTCTAACCCTGTATAACTCCTCCAGATCTTAAAGGGTTTCTGTCACCAGTTTTGGGCATATAAAACAGGATGACATTTGCAATGTGCAAATGTCACCTGATGCCCAAACTGGTGATCATTTTTTTACTGGTGCCCCCGTTTTTGAAATAAATCAACTTTTGTCGTATGCAAATGAAGCTTACTAGGTGCAAGGGGCGGTAACCCTGCACCTAGTAAGCGCCGTTTCCCTACCTTTATTCACGCCCCCTTTGTTGTGATGGACAGGGCCAGGCAGCTCGCTCTATCTGCTCCTGGCCCTGTCCGTGCTGAAAATCCCGCGCCTGCGCCGTTCGGACTTCATTCGGCGCAGGCGCAGTGAGTGCCGATTGCTGCCGGGCTCCCGGCTTCCTCACTGCGCCTGCGCCGCCTTCTCTTCTGGGTGTTCTGTGACGTCATCGGCGCAGGCGCAGTGAGGAAGCCGGGAGCCCGGCAGCAATCGGCACTCACTGCGCCTGCGCCGAATGAAGTCCGAACGGCGCAGGCGCGGGATTTTCAGCACGGACAGGGCCAGGAGCAGATAGAGCGAGCTGCCTGGCCCTGTCCATCACAACAAAGGGGGCGTGAATAAAGGTAGGGAAACGGCGCTTACTAGGTGCAGGGTTACCGCCCCTTGCACCTAGTAAGCTTCATTTGCATACGACAAAAGTTGATTTATTTCAAAAACGCGGGCACCAGTAAAAAAATGATCACCAGTTTGGGCATCAGGTGACATTTGCACATTGCAAATGTCATCCTGTTTTATATGCCCAAAACTGGTGACAGAAACCCTTTAAAGAAGAACTCCCGCAAAAATGTTTATTCTCTGACCTGTTAGAAAGGTGCATGATATAATCTATAGTGAATGTCGTCATCTTATCAGAGAATGTAGTTGTGAGTAATAACCTCTCTTCTTATTGTAGCTGGGTCATGTGACCAACTCCCTGACCTCTAACTGACCCAGGACAGGAAGCCAGTCACTGCTCTATTCATTCCTATGAGACTGAAAGTGAGGCTCCCATAGGAATACATAGAGAATTAGACTTCCTGTCCACACATAAGTCTCTGTGTGAGTTGGTGGGTCTAATTCCTAGTCACATGACACAGATAAGAAACTTCAGGATTATATAAGTCAAAAATACAGACACTGGTAAGAAAATGACATTCACTACAGATTACATCATGTACATTTCTAGCAGGACATGGAATACAATTTTTTGCAGGAGTTCTTCTTTAAAAGACATAGTAACAAATACAAATTCACATACCAGTATCTTCAACTGTACTTCGTCTACATCAGGCACCACCTAGACGTGAAGAGGCTGTGCTTTCATTTTTTTGCTACCATGTTTCTCCAGATCACATCCTTTTATAGGTTATTTGATGTCGGCTTTCTGTTTTATTTTCCTCAGTGTTGGTCAAGCTATAGATACAGTAATGTAGCTGTCACTTATCTTCATGGTAACCATTAGCAATAATCAAAAGATTATGATTTATATATTATCATTTTCCATTCCCAGCTGTCCTTTAAAGACCATAGTGATCTTCTTACAGGTATATCACTGCCCATACTGACACTGAAGTAGAATCAGAGGATGAGCCTGGAGTGGGAATTGTCAAAGCAGAGAAGGCTAAAATCACAGAAGAGGAAGCTGAACTACAGTCTCTTCTCCAGCAAGCAGATAGCAGCTACAATGGCTCAGAGTCAGAGAAGCAAGACGGGTTCAGGATGTTGCTTAACAAGCAAGAAAAGGTATTTGAACACAGTAACTAGTTTTTTTTTAAACTTTTTAAACTAGTTTTCTATTGGCTAGTTTTCTATTCCTATACCTTTTTCTTTTGAACACAGTAACTACATGTAGACTAAAAGGGAACCTGTCATCAACTTTATGCTGCCCATACTAACGGCAGAATAAAGTAGAGACAGGTGAGTTGATTTCAGAGGTCTGTCATTTATAAGCTAAAAGTAAGTGGTTGCCGATAACCAACGTCACAATCATTGCAGACTGGGCCTAGAAAAGAGTCATGGCACCTGAGAAGAGTCCTGGTTATTCATGAATTCCTGCCCACCTGCTGATGACTGACAGGCTTCTACTTAGTTTTCTCCCTTTCTGTCTAGGAGAGAACTGCCAATCATCAGCAGATGGGCGGGAGTGCAGATTATTAATAACCATGACTCTTCTCAGGTAGATATGACTCTTTTCAAGGCCTCGGCTGCAATGATTATGATGCTGGTTCTCGGTAACCATTTACTTTTAGCTCGTGAGTGACACACCGCTGAAATCAGCATTTCTGTCACTAATTTATGCTGCCCTCAGTGAGGTCATCATAAAGTTAATGACATGTTCCCTTTAAAGGGGTTTTCCGAGACTTAAATACCCATGACCTATCCAAGTACAGCTGCTATATTATGTATGTATGTATGTATGGTGCTGTGCTAGGTGAGTATGGAGAAGGCAGAGGTGCTCACTGGAGCGCTGGTGCCTTCTCAAACAGCTGGTCTGCAAGGGTCCAGGGTGTCGGACCCCATCAATCAGATAATGATGACCTATCCATTTATGTGTTGTTTTGGCTACTAGCAGTACAGACCTGTAGCTATAAGATTCCGCCCTTAAATCGGGCAGCATATAAGTGTACCTGTCATTTCGATTATTTTTTTAATATTTTGTAGGGATAGTGATTGTAGTCTTTGTTGTAATATACTTTATTACGCCATTTATGTGTATTTTTATTTTTATTTTTTAGTAGAAAACAACCTGTAAAGTGTCCCCTTTACAACAGTCTTACAACATGTATACAGAACAATAGTACCCATGCAGTCAGTGCTGATTAATGAAGCTCTGCTCTATGGGGCCAGGGCTGCGTGAAAAACGCAGAATGTAGAACATGCTGCGATTCTCAAACAACGCAGAAATGATGCGTGAAAAACAACGTTCATGTACACAGATCCATTGCAATGAATGGGTCAGGATTCAGTGTAGGTGCTATGCCTTCACTTCACGCATTGCGCCCGTGTGGAAAACTTGCTTGTGTGAAAGAGGCCTAATGGGTGAAAAGTAGTGACTGTGCTGTTTGGTATCATGGTGTGTACCACACTGACCATGGGCCAAAGAAAGCTAAGAGAGAGTTGTCTCAGGAGATTAGAAAGAAAATTATAGACAAATGTGTTAAAGGTAAAGTCTACAAGACCATCTCCAAACAGCTTGATAATCCTGTTACTACAGTTGCATATATTATTTAGAAGTTTAAAGTCTATGGGATAGCCAATCTTCGTAGACATGGCCCTGTGAGAAAAATCGATGACAAATTAAAGAGAAGGATAATACAAATGTTAAAGGGGTTGTCCGGGTTCAGAGCTGAACCCGGACATACCTTTCAATTCACCCAGGCAGCCCGCCTGAACAGGGCATCGGAGCATCCTATGCTCCAATGCCCTCCTTTGCCCTGCGCTAATTAGCGCAGGGCAAAGGAATTTAGCCCAGTTCCGGTGACGTACTGGGCTCTGCCAGGCGGAGGCTTCCGCCCGGCAGTGAGCCCGGTGACATCATCGGTGCTGATAGGCGGGCTTTAGCACTGCCCTAGCCATTCAAACGGCTAGGGCAGCGCTAAAGCCAGCCCATTACGGCCGGTGACATCACCGAACTCACTGCCGGGCGGAAGCCTCTGCCCGGCAGTGAATGTTTACAAACAAAAGAGCCAGCGCAGGGCAAGGGAGGGCATCGGAGCATGAGATGCTCCGATGCCCTGTTCAGGAGGGCTGCCGGAGTGAGAACCTGGGTATGTCTGGGTTCAGCTCTGAACCCGGACAACCCCTTTAACTAAAGAGCCCAGAACAACTTCCAAAGAGATTAGAGGTGAACTCCAAGGTCAAGGTACATCAGTGTCAGATCGCACCATCTGTCACTTTCTTAGCCAAAGTGGACTTATTGGAAGGCGAATGAGGAGGAAATCACTGTTGAAAGTGAATCATAAAAAAGCGAGTCTGGAATTTGCTAGAAAGTGTATTGACAAGCCACAAAGCTTCTGGAAGAATGTCCTTTGGACAGATGAGATACAACTGGAGCTTTTTGGCAAGTCACACCAGCTCTATGTTCACAGATGCAAAAATGAAAAATACAAAGAAAAGAACATTGTACATACTGTGAAACATAGAAGAGGCTTGGTTATGTTTTGAGGCTGTTTTCTGCATCTGCCACAGGGTGTCTTGAATCTGCAGAGTGCAAAGAAATCTCAAAGTGCATAGAAAAAGGGGGTCAGTCAGCAAATCCCAGTGTGCAGGTGCACGTTGCCATGGCTAAATACACAAAGGACTAAAATAAATAAAAACAATGCAACGGCACTCTGCAAACCAAATAAAGTACAAAAATGCCGTAGTAATAGAAATATTCTGGTGCTAATGCTACACTTATTTAGTAAATTTGAGATTCTTGGCAAATATATTTTGTACAAAATTATTTGGGCCCATCTGCCAAACGTCAAGGCGATCTCTGTAAGATGGAAACCTAACACTAATTACTACCTGTTATGTGCCACAATGGCCACCATAAAATTGAGGGAGTGCAGGTTTCACATGCATGCTGGGTCCACTCTGCTTTTTATTATTTGATAAAATCACCGGTTAAGGTGGGTTGTTGCTGCGGCCAGTGGTAAATGACCATTTCTTGCCTGTCAAGAGGGACTTGGGAGCAGAGTCGGGCTAGGATCTGTGAAGCACCAGAACAGGAGATCGGTGAATTGAGTATAATGTCTTTTATTGTTTTACACCATACAGAGCATTTTCCCAAAAAAAATAAAATAAAATGTAAAAGGACATAGTATATTGAGCATATTGTTTGTTATTACCTGGGCATGCCAAACAAAAAAGTAAATATATATATATATATATATATATATATATATATATATATATATTATTTTTTTTTTTTTTTTTTTTTTTTTCTCAAGGTAGCATTACATGCGGGTCACTTCAATAAATGGCTGACCGTTAAAAAAAAACCATTAAAGGGGCTGTCCAACCGTTTAAGAGTGATGGCCTATCCTGAGTGGCGGTGGCGAACCTGCACCTCCGCCAATCAGCTGTTCTAAAGTAGCTTCAACGCAGGAAATACACACCTCCATCCATTGTTGGAGGTGTTGCTGGTTACTGCAGCACTGTTCCCATTGCCCTGAAGTCTACTGCACAATGGATGGAGCTTTGTATTTCTCTCACTGGAGTTACTGTACAACAGATGATCGTGGGGGGTGACAAATATATAGTGATGGCCTAACCTGAAGATAGGCCATCACTTGTAACGGGTTGAACAGCTCCTTTAAGGATGGAGTTCGTGGCAGTGTGATACAATATGACATTTATTTTGTAAATTTTTATGTTTCCTCCAAATAAGGGATTGAAGAAATGTATTAATTCCTGATGTGATCGTATTTACTGACTGCCCCTTCTTATATGTATTGGCCTTTAGTTTGTATACAGTGATTACCCCACCTTTGAATGGCTCTGACGTTTCAGTTAACGTTATAAGAGGTTTTGTTTGTGTGTCTTTAGTATGGAAATAAGGTTGAATTCCTTTGGAGGCTGGCGCGGGCGTACAGCGACATGTTTTATCTCACCAATGATGCAGAAGAAAAGAAAAGTTATGCAATTGAAGGTAAGAGGCTCTTTCCAAAACAGCACGTCGGACATCTAAGTCTTCACTTTTTAGATTTTGCATGTTTATGCACTTGCTCTGCTATTTCCAGAATGTAAGGAGTTAAAGGGGTATTCTCATCACATACAATAGGGGCAGGTTATTTAGGAGCAGTGCTGATTTGAGGAAGATACCCAGATTAAAAACTGGGGACACCTTCCCTTTTATTGATGGAATGAAAATGAATTGCTCAGTCACCCCTCCCTGTATTTCTGTCCTGGATACAAATCAATCAAGGCTTGCATCAGAATTCTCAGGGAAACAGCAGAGCAAAAGCATACGAGACGCGTTCAAGGAAGTAGTACAGCGCCATCTGGTGCCAACAAGTAGTAATTACTAGTAAGTCATTTACAGTCACTGTCATATTAACGTTTCTAATGCTTATATTTTTAACAGGAAAAACTGTTGCTGGGAAAGCTGTTGAATTAGATGGGAAGAATGCTGGAAGTCACAGATGGTGGGTGAAATGTTTTAATTTTAGTTGTATCTAATTTATACTAATTCTTTTTTTCATCTGTATGTATTGCATTCTCTACAAACAATATAATACATTTCTTAATGACTTTACATCTGATTCAGACAGACTCTTTTCTCTATTTTTTTTTCTTTTTTTAATGGAGTTTTGAGTGGATAGGGTTCCGCTATGTACAACTCTTGACTGTTGTACGAAATGGTCTTGTCTAATGGGTGCCCTGCAAAGCATTGATACACCTCGGAAATGTGGTGTGCATTTGTATTCAGCCACCCCTTCAAAGTCAATATTTTGCAGGACCACCTTTCGCTGCAATTACAGTTGACAGTCTTTTGGGGTATGTCTCTACCAGCTTTGCACATCTAGAGGCTGACATTTTAGTGCTCTTATTGCCTAGGCTGTCAGTTTAGGTGGACACACCTGTGTTAGTAGGTTTGCAGTTGTGCCATATTCCTTCCATTTTCAGATGATGGATTGAACAGTGCTTTCTGAGATGTTCAGAGCTTCGTATATTTTTTATAACCTAAAACTGCTTTACACTTCTTCACAACTTTATCCCTGACCTGTCTGGTGTGTTCCTTGGTCTTCATGATGCTGTTTGATCACTAATGTTCTCTAACAAAACTCTGAGGCCTTCACAGAATAGCTGTAGTTACACTGAGACTAAATTACACATGGGCGGACTCTATTTACTAATTAGGTGACTTCTGAAGGCAAATGGTCACGCTGGATTTTATTTAGGGATATCGGAGTAGAGGGGGCTGAATACAAATGCACGCCACACTTTTCAGATCTTTATTTATTACAAATTTTGAAAGCCCTGTATCATTTTCTTTTAATTTCACATATACTTGCTACTTTGTGTTGGTCTGTCACATAAAATCCCAATTTGGGATTACAAGTCTGTAGATGTAACGTGAAAAAATATGGAAAAGTTCAGTTGGTTTCTACTGTGTATGGCCACATAGTCCGAATGGTCTCACCCTGCCTTCTGTCTGCATCAGCAGCTCGTCCTCCCTTTCCCATCTCTGTTGATTTTTAATGGGCTGTGTATCTATTTGATCAGTCAGCACATCCAAATATGCGGTGCACGTCTCCATGGCTGCAAATAGAAAAGTAAAAAACAAAATGCAACAGCACTCTGCAAACACAAACAATAAAATAAGTACATATAATAATGTCATACTCACTAAATACACAATTCTAATGCTATGTTGTAAATATGGGATTCTTGGCAAATACTTTTGTACAAAATTATTTGTGCCCATCTGCCAAACGTCAAGGCGATCTCTTTAAGACGGGAACCTAACACTAAATACCAATCACTAAGTGCCATAACAGCCTCCATTAAATTCAGAGGATGCAGGCTCCACATGCATTTTAAGCCAACATTATATAATACCTCTTATGGTGCCAAAATGACCTCTGTTATACTCAAGGAATGTAGGTTCCACATAAATACTGAGCCCAGTCTATATTCCACCACACAGGGAGAGCAGGACACAGCTTTATGCTTGCACTAATTAAAATCAGCCTGTAAGGCAAACTAAGGGCCCATTCACACGACTGTGTGAATGGGGCCGCATCTATTCCGCAATTTTGCGGAGTAGATGCAGCCCCATTCATTTCCATTGCCGGCATTAGATCGCGCTGAGCCGCAACGCCACGGCCGTAGAAAGGCCCCTAAGGCAAACAAACTAACCTGTTTGCCTTAGATTCCCATCTTAAAGAGATAGCCTTGACGTTTGGCAGATGGGCACAAATAATTTTGTACAAAAGTATTTGCCAAGAATCTCACATTTACAACGTAGCATTAGTATCATGTATATAGTGAGGATGGCATTTTTATATGTACTTACTTTATTGTTTGTGTTTGCAGAGTGCTGTTGCATTTTGTTTTTTACGTAATTATTAAAGGGGTTCTCCAAGAACTGGACCCCCTTTTGATTTCACCAGTACTGTACAAAAAACAGTGATATTATCAGTGATCGTAAAAAAAAAAAAAAAACAATCTGCCCTGTTTTAAACAACAATTGGGTATGAGCGTTCAAATGAGTGCTGGTTCATTTAGTCATCAGCTAGTGTAAAATAGTTTGGAATCAGCAAAAAATAAGTAATCCTCTTCATTTCCAAATACCGGATCTACCTAGCAGCACAGTGATAAAATGTAGATTTAGAAGCAAGGCCTCAAGAAATCCGACTCCCAAGGAACCTCCTAATCCAGTTAAAATCAGAGAAGCTGAAACGTATCTGTGAACATGGGTGAATAAACTAAACCCTCAAGTCTATACTCCAGACCGCTGCCTCAGCTGCTTTCTTTCTACTCATATTGTAGGATTTGCAGAAGACAGAATTTTTTTTCTGTATACGTGAAACTTTTATAGTTTTCATAGTAAAACAATTGCATAGACAGAACGTCAGATTTACACATCACTTTCTGGAGCTGATAAAGTTCTGTTGATGTCAGGCTAATAGATTTCCAAGTTAACTTCTCCCAGATGCTTTATTACTTTGGGAATGAGCTCATAGACTTCATACCTGGATCGGTACTTGATTAAAAGAATGCAATATACTGGTTGTAGGTGGAATCCGCAGATAATCATTCACGTCCAGACATCCAGTTGAATTTAAGAGGGTTATAACTAGCATAGATCTCCTCATACAACAGGTTTCTCAAGCATATAGTTATTAGTGAATGAGATACTGGAAATGTAGAAGGTACAATCTTTACTGTCTGATGTACTCTAGTTATAATTACCTATGGTATACAGCACAATGAGTAAAAGATAAAAATATATACGTCATGGGACTGTTAATCCCTTAGCGAGATTTATATTAACATGGCAAATGGCAATAATTAAATTAAAATTACAGTCTACTGGCCTGTATCAGGATATTCTATCTGGTAACCGACGTCACAATTGCTAGATGTAATAGCTATAGGAAGGAAAGGTGCTGAATGTGGGTATTTCTGTTACAGCAAAGCAATGGAGATAAGCTGCTTCCAGACACCTCTGGCCTGTTTCCCATGGGAACAAATGATTGAACATGTTTAAATCCAATATGCCCAATCCTTTTTTTCCCCCAAATGTTAGAGGTCACTGGACAGCCAGCTCCTACCAACATTTACCTTCAACCAGGGACCCTCTGGTTGAAGAACGAAAAAAATCACATTACCTAAGGGACAAACCGAACACTTACCTGTGACCGCCTCTTCATTTTCTCAGCTGCAGATCCACCAATTTCCCAGCTTTTCTTCTGTCATCCAAGATGGCCACACCACTTCTTTGACTGACTGCTGCATACTGTGCATCGGTAGTCTAAGACACTTCCTGCTTGTCCAGGGCTGGTCAGTCAAAGAGGACAGTCAGACGTGTCTTGGACTACCAAAGTCATTCTGTTAGTTTCCTAGTTGGGGGGGGGGGATTCCTTGTTAGGGAAAGAAAGATCATGCACATTGGACTTTAGTGTGCACAATGCTTTATTCTTGGCCTAGGTCTTTGATAGTGATTTATTCCCTTCTCCCCATTGCAAAATGCATGCTCGGCCAAAGGTGCGTGTTTATGGTGAAGTCAAAGTGAGAGGAGTGGAATATCCATCAGCCCAACAAACCAACAGCTTTTTCATGTGTCAGTATGTCCAGCTTTAGACCCAAGAGATTGCTGATGGGAGACTCAGCTCATGGTGTCATGCCGCTAAAGGGGTTATCTGACATTTTAGTATTGATGGCTTATCTTCAGGATAAGGGCTCATGCACACGGCTGTTGCCCGGTCATGCCCATATTGCGGCCTGCAAACAGCGGGTCCTCAATATCAGGGCACCAGCCAAGTGCTCACCGCATTGCGGATGAGGACCCATCCACTATGCAGTCCATAGTCCTTCGTGGGGTTTCTCTTCATGCCTTGGCCCCGCAAGAAAATATAACATGCTCTGTTTTGTTTTGTTTTTTGCGGTGAAGATGGATCACGGACACATTCAAGTTGAATGGGCCCGGATCCATCTCGACAGCCGCACAGATAGTGCCCGTGTATTGGGGACCGCAAATAGTCGTCCCCAATGCTCGAAACGACCGTATTCGAGAGGCCTAAGTCATCAACATATGATCAGTAGGAGTCTTACTCTTACTCCCCACCAATTAGCTCTTTGAGGAGGCTGCGGCGCTCAGGTGAGTGGTGCCTGGTCCTCACAGGTTACCATGTACAACGCCGTACATTGTATAGCGGCTGTGCTTGGTATTGCAGCTCAGCCCTGTTCACTTGAATAGGACTGTGTTGTTCTTAGGCCAAGAAGGAGGTTACAGCACCCAAACAGCTGATCAAAAGGGAGGGGGGGGGCAGATAGGGGTGCACAGAGTAGGACCCCCCAATCCGACATTAATCTCCTATCCTGAAAAGGCCATCAATATCAAAATCTCAGACAGCTCTTTTAAATTCACTTTGATGGTACATTTTTTAGGTTAATCCATCAGTAATGTTTCTTGTTAAGGGCTTGTGCACACAAACATTTTCTTTCCGTGTTCGTTCCGTTTTTTTTGTGGACCGTATGCAGAACTATTCATTTCAATGGGTCCGCAAAAAAAAAAAAAAACGGAACATACGTGTGCATTCTGTTTCCGTATTTCCATTCCGCAAAAAAACCGAACATGTTCTATTATTCTCCGCATTACGGACAAGGATAGGACTGTTCTATTAGGGGCCAGCTGTTCCGTTCCGCAAAATATGGAATGCACACGGACGTCATCCGTATTTGTTGCGGATCCGTTTTTGCGGACCGCAAAATACATACGGTCGTGTGCATGAGGCCTAAAGGACAGCCATCAGATTAATTGTGATATGTAGTTAACTAGGGGCCTGGAGTTACTAGATTGTTTTTTCAACTTTGCAGGATAATAGGCTGAACTGGATGGACGTAAGTGTTTTTTCAGCCTTTCAGACTATGTTACTATGTTAGTGATGGACATTGCACATTCTGCTACTATGACAGGTCATGTTTCACACAAATCAAGCATGTCTTTGCAGGGGAGAGGGGTATTCTCATATTGTGATTTACTCCCAGGAAGATCTTAAAGGGACAGAGAAAAAATGACTAATGGATGCTGTCATACAGATACAGTAGTCCCTGTACCGGCATCTGGAGGCAGGAGAAGTCTACAGAGGAAACTACTAAACATTCAAGAGTAGTGTTGCACTTGATTCAGTAACACCGGGACATTTTCATTCTTGGCTGGGACACACTTTAACAGCCAGTGAGTAAATAGATCACTGGCTCCCAAAATGTGATAATGGTCCAAATCCCACTTTTGCACTTGATTCTGACATTTAGGCACACATTGGCAGCTAAACGATTCTGCAACAGATCCTTAGAAAGCCACAGAGGTAAATCTGCAACCACATTGTGAAGATTTTGCTGCAAATTTCTCTCATCGTAAAAATTAAGAAAGCAACTTACTCACCTACCCACCTTACCACCTCCTCTGCCGCTCCTGTGGTGGTATGTCAGTGGCCCCCCACCGGTGTCTGTTTCACACCTACACTAGTGACGCGTTGATCCATTTGACCACTGATTCACTGCAGCATTCACATGTCAACAAGTCATCACTGGAGACTGGTAGATCGTGGAAATATCACCACAGGAGCACCGGAGGATTGGTGAGAATATTTCTTTTTTTTTTTTTTTGTTTTTTAATAAAACCTGCTGATACAGTAGGTTCAGGGGTTTTGTTGCACAGTTTGATTTCTGCAGCAGATCCTTACAAAGCTACAGAGATAAATCTGCAACCAAATTGTGAAGATTTTGCTGCAAATTTCTCTTGTGCTAAAAAATAAAAAAGCAAATTACTCGCCTACCAATCCTCCGCCGCTCCTGTGGTGATATTTCAGTGGCCTCCTCACTAGTGTCTGTTTCACACCTTCAGCAGTGACGTTTTGATCCATTTGACCATTGATCCAATGGAACAGTTACGTGTCATCACTGGAGGCTGGTAGACTGGAAATATCACCACAGGAATTATTATTATTAGTATTATTATTATTATATATTTTTTTTAAATAAAATATTTTCTGCTGCTGATAGGTTTAGGTTTTTTGTTGCAGATTTTAATTTCTCCATTAATCTTGGTGGGAAAAATTTGCAACAAATCAGTGACTAATGAGCGACGTTGACATTGTCTGGTATTAAAAATCTGCACTGACCCTCACTTTGTGCATGGAAATTTTCTGCTACGTGTGGATGAGATTTTTTAACACCTCATCCATTTTGCTGTTTCTGTAAAGCTTTGCTGATTTTCCGCCAGCTGGGAAATCTGACGCATTTTTATCCCTTTTGGGCTTACCCTTATGCTAGATAGCAACTAGAGATAATGGTTCATACCAAAATCATATGGAGTGAAATGCACTTGGGAGAAAAGTCAGTGAACCACAGACTTGGTTGCTTACATGCTGACATAACTTAAGTACACTTAATAATTTGTGAGGAAAGACAACCCAGTCCTCCAGAGATCCTTCTCTGAAAGTTCAGGTTGTTTCTTCTTCACACTCTGTGGTCGTATCATATCTCATCAAAGTACATTATTGGCTTGCGAAGAGATGACTTCTCTTAGAACTGTATGTTCTGTGTCTTTCATGTACAGCTGCAAGGGCTACACTGTATTAAATTTCAGTGAAATGTACATTTTTCTTTGGCAAGTGAGCGGCGTCATTGGAACCTTTCATGCGCAACTATTCACTTTCTTAAAAGCATATTTCCTGTCCCTTCGTTCAGAAGACGTGTTTCTTTTCAAACATTAGTGACCCATTTGTAGAGAAAAGGTTTCGTCTTGTACACGTTGCCGTTTTAACCGGCATTCCATAGGGATAAATAAACTTGGCCGAGGTCTGCAATGTGAGAGAAGATTGATAATGTAACCACAGCTAGTGGCAGGGGGCCAGTGTTCATTGAGGGCTGAGGAATGTCTGCTAAGGCAGCGCAGCGTCTTCAGGGTGAGCTATCGGAAATCAACCATAAAACGGGTACCTTTTCTTAATTTACAGTGGAAATACACAATTACAAATATCGAAAGATTACTCGTCTTTCCTTTATCTGATATTTACTATAGCTGCCACATTTTAATGAATGACTCAATAAAAGTTCTGTTATGTTTCCATCTTCACTGGTACTACAGACGCAATAATATTCACCAAATTTGTAAACAATGTTTCAAATGAAAATCCATTAAAGGGTTCGGGCTAAATATGAAAGTGTGTAGGGGATAACTGACTGAACACCACCGATCCAGAGAATGGGGGTCCCATGTTCCCATTCTGATGGAGCGGCAATCCGAGCGCATGCCCTGCCCCTCCATTCTTAGTTTATTGGATGGCCAAGTACAGCACTCAGCTATTTCCACAGCCCCATAGAGAATAAATGGAGCAGCAGGGCACATGTTTGGCCTGCCGCTTCATCAAGAAAGGAACATGGGACCCCTGTTCTTGGAATCAATGGGGGCCCCAGCAGCCATACCCCCACCAACCAGTTAATTATCCCCTATCCTGTGTATAGGGGATAACTGTCATACTTGGCACAACCCCTTTATAGGGGTTCAAAAATGAATAGGTCAACAATATCAGATCAACTAGGGTCCAACACACCTCATCCCTGTTGATTTTACCTATGTGAGAGTAGCACTGTCACCAGGACTACACAGCTCCATCTTTTTTGGACATGGTTACTGCACTCTGCTATAATTCACTTAAAGGGAACCTGTCACCTCCTTTTCTGAAAATGAGCTGTTAACAGTACCTTAAAGTAGAGCCGAGTGTGATCCTAATGCTGTTGTTGAAACTGAAACGGATGAAAACGCTGAAAACTGAACTTTTAATCTTGCTGCGCGGGCTTTCCGGTGTGGGCTTGAAGTCAAGGGGGCTCGCGCCGGGATCGCGCAGTACTCAGTCGCACAACGCGTATGCGCGAGATTTCTGCGATCCACCCGGGCTAACTGTCAGTCAAGTCAAGTGCAAGTGGGGAGTGGCTTTCTTGACTTGAAGCAAGGAGGCTGCTGCCCCCTTGACTTCAAGCCCACACCGGAAAGCCCGCGCAGCAAGATTAAAAGTTCAGTTTTCAGCGTTTTCATCCGGCAGTTCTCAGTTTCAACAACAGCATTAGGATCACACTCGGCTCTACTTTAAGGTACTGTTAACAGCTCATTTTCAGAAAAGGAGGTGACAGGTTCCCTTTAAAGGGGTTATTCCTCCGATGAGATGTTTGAAGAGAAAGCGCGAGCTGTATCAGCGCTGCCTCCTTTCATTGTTTACCTGCTAGCCGCCGCATCCGCAGAGGTGTGCAGGTGTAATTACACCTAAGCCGTCCCATTCATTTCAATCGGACGGCACTTTCCAATACAAGTGTATACTGCAGAGCCTTAATACTGGTAATATCCAAAATTAAGCAGTGCTACCATTAGGTCCAGCAGTGTTATGCCTTAGGCCAGCAGGGAAAGCTTAGATGTAAGAACACCTGCTCACCGCTTCCGAATGCAACGGCGAGCAAGTAAACAATGAAGAGGAGGCAGCGCTGGCACAGCAAGCACCTTCTCTTCAAACAGCGGATCGGCGTGTATGTGTCGGACCTCCGCCGATCTGATATTGATGACCTATTTTGAGGAAAGGTCATCAATAAAAATAACTCGGACAACCCCTTTAAGTGATAGCAGTCCTGCAGTAACCAGCTCCATCCACTTCACACTGGACAGAGTTGTGAAATTCTGGTGTTGAAACTAGTTCCGAACAGCTAATTGGCCAGGGTGGGGGGTGTCAGTCAGCCAATAATCTTATAACGATGACCTATCCTAGGAATAGGTCATCAGTTGTTAAATTCAGGTGAGCCCAATGGCCAACTTAAAGGCTACAGACACCTTTGGATCACTTTTTTCCATTAAATTACATATACTGTACTATGAAATAAAAACACATTTTTGTATTTGGTTTTTATCAACAATTTTAAGCTGTATGGCTTCTGCAGCCCGCCTTACAATACATAGCAAGCAGCCTCATGCCATTCAGTGAAAATTTTCAAATGGTTTAGTCTCTTGCTCCTCTTTGACAGAATTGACAAGAAGTGGATCAATTTCAGACCAATATTATTAACCTTAGTGTAATCTAATAATTATAGGCAGTGTATTTCACTTTCCTACTGTATGGCTAGGATATACAACCAATTTATTATCAGTGGAGGTCTGACCTCTGAGATGGGCCCCACCTATCATAAAGTGGTGACACACCTAAGCAATAATCTGTCACTTTATAAGATGGTAATAGATCATTAAGCTGGTAGTTAATGTAGCAAAATCCAAATTTCTAATATATATTCTGTCCATTTGGATGGAGGAGGGTGTTTGTTACTACTCATCCATAAAGGTTCTGTAAAGAAAGGGAAGAGCACAGATCTCTATGTACATGTGCACAGTGTTAGGCCCCTTTCACACGAGCGAGTTTTCCGCGCAGGTGCAATGCATGATGTGAACGTATAGCACCCGCACTGAATCCTGACCCATTCATTTCTATGAGTCTGTGTACATTTTTTCATGCATCAGTTCTGCGTTGCATGAAAAACGCAGCATGTTCTATGTTCTGCGTTTTTCACACAGCTCTGGCTCCATAGAGGTGAATGGGGCTTCAGTGAAAAACGCATTGCATCCTGAAGCAAGTGCGGATGCAGTGCGTTTTTCACTGATGGTTGCTAAGAGATGTTGTTTGTAAACCTTCAGTTTTTTATCACGCACGTGAAAAACGCATCAAAACGCATTGCACCCGCGCGGAAAAAACTGAACAACTGAACGCAAATGCAGACAAAACTGACTGAACTTGCTTGCAAAATGGCGCTAGTTTTCCTGAACGCATCCAGACCTAATCCGTCACGCTCGTGTGAAAGGGGCCTTATGGCCAAGACAGAGGTGCCTGGCAGTGTAGCAGTGCGTGCACAGTTTGCATCTGCACTGCTCCGGTAGCAGAGCCTATGTGCATGTGTCGCCTGAGTTTCCTGAAATTCCATTTACAGCTCCGTTGTAGAAAGAAGAGCATTTTTATTAACCAGATGATGGAAATGGTGATGTGTGGAGAGCTGTGACCAGCAGAGGGCTCTGTCACTACATAAGTCCAGTGAAGAAGAAAGAGAATAATAGGAATGTCCATGATATACTGTACTGTTCGTGTTAGTTCTGGCTAACAGTGATCGTTTATATTCCGATATTATTCTTTAAAGCAGCTCTTCATGTAAAAATGCAATTCTTTGCTTTAATTGGAGCTTAAGCCTCCCAACTCACCTCAATTCCCATGTACTAATGATACCCTGTTTGCATGGTCTGCTGTGGGGTTGGTCCAGGTGCTACTTTATTTCTATTTCAGATCATATCCCATTACGGTATATTCACGCACTATTCAAATGTACTGATCTTTGGTGTGTGAATATACCCTTACAGTGATTTATTATTTATTTTTTTTATACATGGTCTGTATGTTCACATGTTGTAGACATTTCTGCATCTCTTCCATACTTCTGATTAGGGGTCTGATTATGCCTCTAAAGGCATTCTGTCATAGAATTGCATCATGGTAAGTGGTAACGGATTCCATAACTCAATTCTGCTTTTACCACTAAACGAAGCGGAAAAAAATTTCTAAATATGAAATTTGCTCATCTCTACCAATAAATCTAACTCTTATGAATATACTTGTATTTCCTTCTTTTACCCCTGACCAGAGGCATCAGACGCCTATAATTTTACCAGTTCCAGCCTATAACAAGACACTGTCCAAAAAGTCCACTGCAATGAAGAGTTTCTTCTTCAGCGCTCCATAAAAAATGTATTTTTTATTGCAAACAAATTAAAAACTGCTATGCATTTCAGACATGTGACTTGACCTTAGTCATGGCATGCATGTCTCCGTGGTTATGTATGTGTTCACTATTCCTATGGACTCTCCATAAATCAGCCGAAGCCTGACAATCTGATGATGCAGGAGTTAAAATTTTGGTTCAGCCTTTGCTTAGTTATAATTGTATCTATGAAGTTAGCCACTTTGTCTGGTGTACAGTCCAGGTCTTAGATTTGTGCTCTGGATTAGGAGCGCCTGCTCTCTGTAATAGCAGATAAGTGACCATGCGTGTTTGTTGGTGGAATACATGACAATCTCTTCAGACCACACATTGTAATTACTTTTAAACCCCTCGGCCTTAACCAGTTTTAACTAGCCCCATTTTATCTCCTTGTCACGCAAAGAGAAACAAAGTCTAAGAGGTGTTGGATAATCCTGTTCGCTTTTTTTTTTTTTCTTTTTGCAATCCGTTTAGTTATGGTATGTTGAGTTTATATGATTAGCTCCTGCCGGGTTAGGGAATCGGATGGAGAGTGTTCATTCACCAGACATTATTTCACCATATCGGCATTGTAAGATTCCCTAGATTATGTCCAAATTCTCGGCACAGGAGCATCGGACTTCTAGAGTGGGAATTCAAGTTCTTTATTACTACTATTATCTAGTATTTGGCTTAATAGCATTATCCCATACAGACTTATATATCACATATATAACACTGACCTATCTGTGATATTGGATAGATTCAATTGAATACATGTGAACTGCTTCTATTGGACCCAGTGATTGCCAGGATCCTGGAGCACAGGGGCAGCTGATCTCCCCTGTAACTCTAACATTAATTTTGGTGTAATTCTATATGACAGAAAAAAATTCTAGAACCAAAAAAATATATACTTGCTTTACTATTTTACAAACCTAGTAGTTGTAACAATAAATAAATAAATACATGTATTTTACATTGGTCACAGAAAAAAACTGCTGCAAAAGTCATGTCAACCATGTTCAAAAATTTTAAAAGATACATCTGCACAAAGACTGCACCAAAAATGCACATAAATCTGCGCTATTTATTGCTAATTTTCAGACAGTTCTTCTGTTTATGTAAACAACCTCATCGATGTCTGTGGGGAAAACCACTCTACGGAAGGTGCGGACTCGAACGAAAAATGTAATGCTGCAGATTTAAAAATCTGTACATGTGCATCAATTCAATTTCCGCACCTAAGAAGAAAAGGAAAGCATACGTAAAATATTTCAAAATTCCTTCACTTTGCTGGTACAGCATTATACCGCACGTAATCCGCATTATGTGCAGGCAACCTAGGGACCTTAGGGGTGTCGACCACAGATCCAGTTAAAAAAGAGGGACCAAATAAATGGCCCTTAACCCGTTAATGGCCAGAATATACTAACATACTTGTAAACTCCATTTCCATACACATTACACATTGGTCTGCTGTCAGCTATCTCTCCTGACCCCCCTCCCCCCCAAGTATACAGTATGCAAGCCTCGGCTCATAGCAGCAGTGATGTCCCCGACTAGCCCATGGGATTGTTGCAGCTAGTCAGTGGCCTTAGCAGTCACATGAGGTAGGTAACAAGGTCGGACTCTTTTCAACCATGATGTCCCTGAAATAGTCTCAGAAATCTGCTTTAAAGATATACTACACTCTGTTATAGGTTAGTATTAGTTGAACATATTCTAGGCAGACTATGAGGGTATGAGGAATTATTTCATCAATTGCACTTATGCAATGAACTATGATACGTCTAAATTCAAAATTAAGGTAAAGGGAGCCTTCGCAAAACAATCAGGAACTTTAGGCATTTGGAACGGGAAATAGATACTCTTTTCCTTGTATTATTTCTCGTGGTAGTTTAAAGAGCTGTCTCTTTAATGAATGAACCCTATTGACCCTTCTGCTACTACACCCCCTCCTCCTTGTGAGAAGTTCTCGCACGCCACCGCTGCAGCTGACAGGAGCACCAGCAAGATTAGCCAGATTCCTTTCAGTGTTCTTTGATCACAGTCTGCATCCTTCCCCACAATGTTTGACAATCTCGCCAGGACTCACGCAAGGCCAACTACTGTGTTTACTTTTCGAGGAACTGTGGGATTGCCTTTCACTGGCAGATTAATTGCAGCCATATAATTAGTTGTGTTCCTGGATGTTTTGGGGGAGATTGGTCTTCTTTCCTCCGCACAGTTTATCCCCTGCTGGCTCAGTGCTCTTATTTGGCATGCTGAATTTACAACAGTTCTTTTTTTGCCATGGTGTATGCATTGGCAGCGCTGCCAGGAAGCGGGAACATCTGAAAAGTGTTTGGTTGGTTTTGTGATATGAGAGAATGACCTGTACATGGTTCCCAGTGGGTAAATCAGCATGTGTGAGCCACTTTGTTCCAAGGGTGCGGGGTGAATAGACACGGGAACAGACAGCCTCTGTCTCGGAGGAGGAATGTGCCATTCAGGACACTGTCTTTCAAGTAACTGAAGCCAATGGTCATGGCATTGATTTACATGCAAATGTCACTCTCATGTAGAAAGATGACCTAGCATTACTCACTGGTATTTGTGCCACAGTTTTACAATGGTTTCTAGATAGCATTTTGTACAAAGATAGCCAAACTATGCGTTTTGCGTTAAAGGGAGTCTGTCAGCAATTTAGGAGTAGTAATAATATGAACTTTTATTCTGCTGGGCACTGCTCCTAGGAGGCAATACTTCACTGAAGTGCTTTCTGCATTAAACTGCTTCACAGTCCCTTCTCTCCACTCTGAATGACAGCTTTAGCATCCATACAAGAGACCACTGCAGCTAGCGTTCAAGGCAGCAGGGAATGCTGTGAAGCAGTGCAGTGCAGAGGGCACTTCATAGTGAAGCACCACCTCCTGGGCACTTGAGAGAGTAGAATCTGGCAGAATAAACATTTATATTCGTACTACTCCTGTTGAGAAAAGATCCATAACAGGTAGGTTTGTTATGTTCTACCTAGTGCTGCCAGCAGTTTTGCTGGCAGACCCCTTTAATTTAGGTTGATTTCACACTTCAGTTATTTTGATCAGTTATTTTTAGCCAAAACCAAGATGCAAGTCAAAAACACAAAATAGGTGCAAATCAAATCATTATACCTGATCTCTAAGTACGCTTCACTATTGGTTTTGGCCCACAATAACTGATCGAAATAACTGACCAAATAACTGTGTGAATTCAGCTTTAGGGCTCATGCTCTTGAACGTGTGCCGTCCATGCCGTGCATTGGGGACCACAAATTGCAGCCCCCAATGCATAGTCCCGTCCATGTGACCGTTGCTGGCGGACGCAGACTCATTCAACTTGAATGGGTCCACATCCATCTGCACTGCCAAAAATAGAGCATGTTCTTGCATTTTTTTGCGGTGAGGAGGCACAGACCGAAATGCCACGGGAGCGCTCTATAGTGCGTCCGTGGCCTTCCACTCTGTGCCTCCAATCCATATCTTCCAGATTGCTGACCCATTCAAGTGATATTAATGTAGTGCGACAGATGTCGTCATGTAGCTCTAGCCTAATACTGGCATCTTCCTATGTTGTATAGGGGCCATTGGACTCCCTAAGGCACCTGGTCCACTCATGACCACTACCTCAGCACTTACTATAGCATATTTGTTCAAAAATTCCAACAATTAAGGACTCCTTTTCCTGCACTTTTTTCAGTCTTTTTAAATGCTTGTAAAAAATGTAATGAATTTTGAATGAAATTTTCCATAGTGCATGTGTATTTTATGTTTTGTTTTTTTAGTTTTTTATTTTTATAGTTATAATGTTTTTTTGTAACCCTTTTCAATTCCTGTGGGAAAACGACATACCAGACAATGCTGCATTGAAGAAAAAAAACACCACCCAAATGCCACAATCCAAAAGCTTTTTTAAAATAAGTTTTTGTTTTTTTTTTTTGGAGAAAAATGCATGTAAAAAACGCCATTTCAACAAAACGCTGTTTGTGATACAGGTTTCTTTGGCAATCTAATGTGCGTGGGGATAACTAAATGTAACCAAATGACGGAAAGCAAAATTTTAGATTTTAATCAGTCCAGTTACACTGGAACCTATGGACAACATATTCCACTGTATGTATGCATTTGTTGATGACTTCTGTTTGAGGAATATGTCAGGAAATATTGCTGACGTATAACTCCTGGAGGCTCAAACAGAATGACTTCATTAATGTTCTAAAAGCTGACATCTGAATGGTAGCTATGGGGCTCCAGCACAACACTGCACTTTCCTGAGCATTAATTAAAAGTAACCTGACCCCAGAACAAATCCCTGCAGATGGAGACTTACTTGAGATTTATTTGCAGAATCCCACAGTTATTGGGCTAATTACATGTTTCTATTAGATAAGTAAGCATAATAATGGAATCAAAGAAAAAGGACATCTTGAAGGTATCTAACATAGAAACCAAGCCTCAGAAATGATTTATTGTAAATGGACGATTATCAGTTAATATATCACTGATTATGCCATTTTCAATTCTGTTTTTCTAGGTATGCAATTATGTGCGGATACGTGTCTGAATTTGACAATGTACAGAATAAAATCAAGAACGGCTATCTCTTTAAGGTTTGTTAAAAACCTATGGTGGATTGGAGAGGAGACATTTGAAACGTAGGATCACCTTCAACCATTAGATTTTTTTCAACTGATGGTTTAAAGCAGCGGTCAGCAACCTCCGGCACACCAGCTGCTGTGAAACTACAACTCCCAGAATCACTTCTGTGGAAGTTAAAAGAACAGCCCAGTAAGTTTGCATGTTGGGAGTTGTAGTTTCACAGCAGCTGGAGTGCCAAAGGTTGCTGATCGCTGGTTTAAAGCAAACTTGGAAAATGCAGGCAGTATGTTACAGAGCAGGAAGTGCTGAGTAGATTGATTTATAATTTTGTGGGGAAAAATTAATGTAACTTGTATGTTATTAGTTACATCCGAGAACTCGGTTTCGGTTTCAAGTGGTACCTTGCAACTGAACCCGAGTTTTGTAAAAGGTTTTTTACAGTAGAAATTAATTTTTGAAGTTATTACCCGAAGTCCCGGGAAAAGTAATAACTTTGGCTCATCAGAGTCAATACATTCTAATACTGTACGGAGCGCTCGCTCCATATAGTATTCTGACGAAGTTTCATGCGAATCGACTTTGGATGTTTCATCTGAAATCGATTCACTCATCCCTAGTTGTCATGTATTTAGAGCAAAAAGGTACGTCCACGCAGGACATACACACATGAGATTTGCATTTAGTAGATGAGATTTTACGAGATTTCATCCACGCACTGAAAGAAATCTGTATTGTAAATGAACTTACCTTGCAGATTTTAAATCAACATGTCAGTGGTCGTACCCAAAGTCTTCAGATGTTCAGAACACCTTTGGTAAAACATGGTAATAACTTATGAATTCAATGAAATGAAAAACTGATGTTCACATTTCAGGAGCATTTGGATAAGGCCATAGAACTCCACCCAGAAGACCCTCTTCAATACTACCTCTTAGGCAGATGGTGCTATACTGTAAGTAGTCTTTCTTCCATTTCTGCAATAACCAGCAGTACAGCTTCTACCTATGTCACTCTACAGTAACGCTGACCAGTGGACAAGTTTGTTAAACTCTGCTTGATACAGTACAAATAAAATGGCCGATATCTCCAAGAATATGCCCAATATTTCTTGTTGCTGTATACCATCTTTGGATGTACCCTGGTGTATTTTAGGGCATTACATTGTAAAAAGTGGCAGCATCAGGTAGTGACAGAGATGGAAATCAGCGGTCTGTCATTTACTTGGTGAAGTAACACCACTGCTGAGAACTTAGTGTCATACTGGCAGTGCGCTGCAGAGAAGACAGTACACATTGTCAGAGAGGAGTCTGGCTTATTCATGAGTTTGCTCTCTCTCTCTCTCTCTCTCTGCTCACCCGCCTATGATTGGCAGTTTTCTCCTAGAAAACCAAATTGCCTGACCTCATGAGAGGTGAAAATAAAATCAATCCAAAAGTGGGAAAACTCCAGCTGCAGAATACTGATGTGGCTCCTATTCTGAACCTCAGCTTTTCTTTTAAGGATGTGTTAACATCTGTCTGGGCAGTTTGGTCGAGGCAGACAGATCAGGAGCACTGGAGCAATACCTGTCCACTTTTGTAGCTTAATTGACATATCTACTTAGTATTATAGCCATAAAAGTGAAAAGCTGGGTCTGTAGAAGGTTGAATACTTCCAAATGCCTTATCAATCTAGACAAAATCCCTACCCTAAATTGCAATTAGCAACCGAAAAGTTACTACTGATCAAGATGTTGACCTCCTCAAGATTCAGAGCTGCCCCAGCCAATCCAATGAAATTTCTCTAACTGAGCTTCCTGATGTTTCCCTGTTAGGAAGATTATGTAGACGCTGTGCTGAGATGTTAAAAGGGGGTTGTGCCAAGATAGAACCGTAGGACAGGAGAGAAGTATATGATCAGTGGGGTCCAACCACTCAGACCTCCAAAGGTAATGAGATCAGGGGTTCCGTGCACCCATATGAGTGGAGTGGTGGTCAAGTATTTGCGTTGCCGCTCCATGGGACTGTCAGGCTGAAGGTCTGGACGGACTGTCTAAGGCTAGACCATCTGTAGGATTAGTAGATATGGGCTACTGACTTTTTTTTATTTTTATTGACATGATAAAAACATGGATCCGTCACCATTGACTTACATTGTTTTCAGTTTTTTCAGTTTCAGTGGATCAGTTTTTTTCTGTCTTTATGACTGGACAAAAAACGTAGCCTGCAGCAGTTTGTGTCTGGTCACAAAACTGAATGCTGCCGGAACGGAAGACATCCCAGTGCATCCTGAACAGATCTCTTTGCATTCAGATTGCATGAGGACTAAACGGAAACGTTTTTTTTTCCCGTCTTGAGAACCTCCGCCGGATCTCATTACCGGAAAACAACAACGCAAGTGTGAAAGTATTCTTATGTGTGTAGATATCGATATAAATATAATATATATGTTCAGATTCCTTTCTGAATAAGTAATGCACCCAGATTCTAAGTTAAGGTTGTAAAGTAGTAGGTTGTCTTGTTGTGAGTAATACAGTCACTTTGAAGGCTACAAAATCCATGGTGCAAGGTACCAAAAATAAATGTCGGCATTTTATGTGAGGAACTTGCCTCACACCCTGACACCTACTAGATAGTTGACTCACACGTATGGTACTTGAACTTATTGGATTTCCTCCTGGACTGTGATTCATTCTGCTAACACAGTCCTTACTCTAACACTATTTTACTGTTATGCTGTTCGTATCTCTGCAGCGTAAAATAAGACTTGCTGTCGTACCATGTTCAAGTGTCGTGTTATAAACCGATGAGCTAATTATTATTACACTTCTGTCAAAGTCTTAAGACTTGCCATCTGTAATTCTGTACTCAGAAAGTACTTTGTTTTGTGGTTGGTTAGCTGAGAGCTGTATTAGTGATGAAGTAATGAGTAAAACCACATGCAAAGAAATATTTTTCCTAGAAGTGCACAGGATTAGATCAGATCTGCAGATTTCACAACAGCTTGTGTATTGAAAACTTGTAATGACACAGCATGCTATATGTGATAAACCACATTGGGAAAGTATGATCAGAATTGGTGCAAAGGAAACCGGGAGCATTTGCCTACATTGCTCATTGGCCTTTGAAAAATGAAAGTGCAGTGATCCCTCAAGATACAATGGCCTCAGGATACAATATGGAACCAGACTTAACATACAATGCCTCGGACTCAGATCCAACCAATCAAGGTCACCTCTCTGGTAAAATAGCTGGATTAGTTACTAGTTTGCAGAGATTCCTGATTGTTATATGTAAGGACATGTTTAATTTGTCTTATTTTTCCCAAATCTTCATTTTCTCTTATCTGGGGATGACATTTTGGGACTTTGGAACCAATTACTCAACTTACAATGGTTTCAACATACAATGGTTTTCCTGGAACCAATTAATATTGTAACTTGAGGGACCACTGTATTGATATAGACTGAGACACGGTTGCTAATTCTGGGGAAGCGACCCAGTCGAAAGCAATAGGGTATACTTGAGTCGAAGTCCGACAGACACAAGGGGACAGAATACTTGCATAAGCTTTGGAAAAAGTTAGGTCCCCTAACTCTTGAAGGCCCTGCTGATATTGAAGGGCCCTGCTGATATTGAACTACCTAGTACAGTCAAGCAGCCAATCTCCCAATGAACAAGCCAAACACTTGTTCATCGAGTGATGGACATCTTTCAACGGGATGAAAGATTCCCGATTATCGACAGTACTTCTAAGGAATGATGAATAGAACTGAATGAGGAAGGAACACATCAGCTTGTGGAATCAGGCCAATGCTAACGAGTTCTGATGGATGTCTTCTCATTAGAGTTGGGCGAATGTGCTCGTAACGAGCACTGTACTGCTCGGATCCCCTGCGCTTGAATGGCCGCAGCCATCCGGATCCGTCCTCCTCACCCGACTGCAAGTCAGTGGGGACAGATCCGTTTGGTATGACACACGAGTGTGTCATACCAAACAGATCCGCCCCCATTGACTTACAGTCAGGTGAGGACGGATCCGGATGCCTGCGGCCATTCAATCGCAGGGGATCCGAGCAGTACAGTGCTCGTTATGACTCTAGTTCTCATCCATCGGCCCTCGCACTGCCTGTACATCAGGCAGTGTAATACAGCCTTTAGGATGTACTGGCAATGGCTGTCCTTCATCCTGCTCACTGTAATTTTGAAGTTTTTTCTTATACACAATACTTTAGGCTATGACCCCATAGGGCTACTACAGTTTGTTTTTTTTTTTTGTTTGTTTGTTTTTTTTACATCACCCCACTACTGGAACGGGTTTTGCAACTTTTCTTCCAACTTTTAAAAAGTTGCAGTGATAAATCTGGGGTGAAACCATGTCCATTTTTCATAACTGGGGTGTGTACAAATTCAGCAACTTCCAAAAAGTCACAAGTGTGCAACTTTTTAAAGCTAGAATACAATCCCCCTCTCCCCTCATCATGTCTAGATTTTCTTAGGCAGGAATCAATGAAATATCAGAGTCACACCCAAACTTCATCCTGAGAATTTCTGTCCTGTTTATTTAGTGTTATTCACGTAAAATACTTAAGATTTAGGTTTAGATTATATAATCTGTTTTCTTCATTCCAGGTTGTAGCAGTGTTTCCTATTTTTGAGTTCTGTACCTACTTTGAAGCACATTTTTTTTCTTTCTTTTCTCTAAAACAGCACAATATATGATTTATTATGTTTACACTACCTAAAATATACAAATGTTATAGTTTGCTGTATTTGTACAGAGGTGACAGAAGAAATGAATGTTTTGTCAAGGAAATGTACTTTTTGAAAGGAGGGACACCAGGATATTATTCAGTGTAACCAGAGTACAAACTGCTGTCTTTGACTCGTTTGTAAAATTGCAGTCGTTTGCTAAGCCTTATTCTAGTCGTGTACTGCTGCCCATGTTGTGAAATGGAAATTGGATCCTTCGTGGTTTCTAACACGTACTACTTCTCTGCCTGATGCTCTCTGTCTTTGGAGAAACTACTCTTGTTACATCATAATTCTGTTATAAATCTGATAAAACATGTATAGTTTTCTCTCAGTCTGTGGAGGTCTTTTTGTTCTGTGCTTTTCTAAAGATGTAGATGTTGTACTGAAAATAAAGAATAGCTTGTGATGATAATGTTACTAGCAGACCAGCACCGATATCTCATTATGAGAAGCACCTTGTTTAGTACTGTCTTCTTGACTGTCTACACGGAGCTCCTGTCCTAAACATCACTGCTGGTGGAGGGGCATGTGAGCCCGACAAATCCATCAGCAGCTAGTTTTCCATGCACAGTGTTTTCTAATTGGGACTGCTGATGGACATGTCAGTACACATGCCCCTCCATCAGCAGCCATGTTTAAGCCCGGGGCTTAAACAAGGGGACAGTGCTTCTCAGAACAAGACTTCAAAGCTGGTCCACTAATAATAAGGTTAATAGTATTATGAATTTTAGTAAGTGGCTTATAATTCTGTTTTCAGCAAAATCAAAAAGTAGCCAAACCCAGGGATGTCAAACTTGTGTCCCTCCAGCTTTTGCAAAACTACTCCTATCATGCCCTGATAGCCGTAGGCATGATGGAAGTTGTAGTACCCATCTATTAACTTAGAGAGAAGAGCCACCAAGAGAGTGTCTCCCACTCTGGCAGACCTCATGACATCTGAATGGGAACCATGTAATCAAGGTAACCAAGGGGGACTATCCCTGATTGGTCCAAGCACCTTTGCTAGCCTGTGTAGGACTGTTCACTTCAGAAAAAAATGGTTATTAAGCATGAGGGGGGCCCTCTGTCTTGAGTCACAAAACCCTAAACTAAACTAACAGGGGCCCATTTTGATCTTTGCCAAAAGGGGTCCCCTTTTGTTCTAAGTATACCACTGAATCTTATGAGCTAGCTTCTTTTGGACATGTAAAGACATGCGCAATAAGGGCTCATGGACGCGAACGTGTGCCGGCCTGGCCGTTTGTGCACCACATAATGGATGCAGACCCATTGACTTGTTTTTGCGGTGTAAACAGATCACGGACCCATTCAAGTTGAATGGATCTGCATCCGTCTACACGAGCCAAACGGACGGTGCCCGTGCATTGGGGGCCGCAAGTTGCAGTCCCCAATACACAGAATGAGCGGCACACATTCATGTGCATAAGCCCTGAGACAGAGTCAATAGCCCTGATTTATCTTGCCTTCACTCCCGAATTCTGGCTTCAAAAAGTCGTAAAATGGGACATTTGTGACTTTTTGGGCTCACTTGCAGAAACATTTTATTACTTTTTGTGTTTTTACACCACTCACTCAGGTTTGAAATGTTTGTTTTTCCTTGGCATCGGCCCACCAGGGAATTCCACTGTAGGTTCTATGGCCAAATCTGCCCCTGTCTGCAAGGCACCAGTATTAACTACTGAGCCTGACTGCAATCTTAAAAATCTGAGAGATCGTAACAGTTTGATGAGTCATCAGCAACCAATTTACAGCGTAGAGGTTGATTTTTTTTTTTTCCCCAAAGTTTTTGATATTTTCTTTGATTTTCCAAAGTACTACAGGTGGTCATGGAATGACATTCAGACGTGAGACTGGATGATAGCTTTGAGTTTAATTATTTTAGGTTGGCTAACTTGATAATAAAATCATATTAACTTCAAAGTTATATACTAATGTAGTCAGAGAAACACATTAATGTTAAACTATTTACCTATCACCAGGAAAATGATGTGGATTTTGCAGGCAGCAGGTTATAGCGCAGAAATAGCCAAGCAGATTGATATATAATTTTGTGGTATGATTGGTTCTATAGTGAAATCTCTTTCCGAGCTCAGTAGCCATTTGGGTGGTCTCATCATTAATTGAGAGCTATCTTTGTATATACACTTATACAGGAAGGCTACCAGTCAATGATTGGATGGCTATCTGCTCAAAAAGCAGATATTTTAAAAAAAAAAAAAATAAATAAAATAAATGTTGTATTATTTCCCATAAACCCATATATCAATCTGCTCGGCTTCCTTTGCTCTGCAGGTTGTCCTGCGGCTTCTTGGTAACAGGTTTTCTTCAAGAATGAGAAAAAAATCTAAACAATTCTTGCCTATGAGTCCCAGGGATCTGTCATTTTTCTTCTCCTTCTCACATACCTGTATCTGGCTGTAAGATAACTGGCTGCAGAAGGGACCTTTCGCCACTGCTTTGTATACAACAGAAGCCCAGGAATACTAAACTCTATCCCTGACTAAACTCCTCCCACTGACTAATCTGACAATCAAAAATGGAGATCAGATAGAAATTTAACCCATGTGAACTCTGCAAGATTTCTAAGACTGGAGCAAGTGGAAAATCATGCAGACATGACTCATGTAATCTACCTTGTAAAGAAGAAAAAAAAGGAAAGCAAATTGATGTGATTTTATAAATTTCTAGAAATGTTGCTTAAAGGGAACCTGTCATCTCCAAAACACCCCCTGAACTAGAGTAAGCGGTGTATAGTGTAAGTGATGCTGAATCCGAATATGTAAGTTTTATCTTCATACTATCTTCCATTCCGACGCTGTGCTCCCACAAACCTGCAGTAAAATACACTCACTGGACTCCAGTGCTCACTCACATAATGGAGAGGACTCAAAGAAGAGTCCACTGAGTGTATTTTACTGCTGGTTTGTGGGAGCACAGCATCGGAATGGAAGTGAGTATGAAGATAAAACTTACATAATCGGATTCAGCATCACTTACACTATACACCGCTTACTCTAGTTCAGGGGTGTTTCGGAGATGACAGGTTCCCTTTAAGTAAAAGTGCCTTATCTAAAGGAAATGTCTTGATTGGACCCAATAAATTATTTCTGTCTCTTCAGGTTTCTCAGTTGTCCTGGATTGAGAGAAAAGTTGCTGCCACACTTTTTGGAAATCCCCCCACCTCGACAGTCCAAGAGGCACTGCAGAACTTTCTTAGGGTAAATATTTAACATTTCCTCAAAAATGGGATTATGGCATCTGTTTACTTGCGATATCTTACTGCAAATGAATGGTAGCATTAAAAGAAGCATTAGAAGGCATAACCCTTTATTTGGTGTCCGTGACATGAGAACATTAACAGGATGTTGAGAAAGCAATGTGAAAATTGTGACACAAATAATTTCTTAACGTTTGTACATCTCTGTAGCCAGTGGCTTACATAGAGAAGTAAGGGCCCTATAGCGAGGATCAAACCTGGCCCCCACACAGGACACAGGGTTTCCTCCTAAACCCCTTTCAATGACCCTTGGGCCATTTTTTCCACTGCCTCATTTGCTAAAAGTTGTTGCTTTAGAGGGTAGAGTCCTGACCAAGTTTTCACCTCCAGTAGAAGAGGAGATGATCCCAACTAAGACTGGGCCTCCTCTTGCCCTGGGCCCCATAGCAGTCGCATGGTCTGCCGCTATGGTAGTTATGCCTCTGTCTCTAACACTCTCTAAAATCTGACAAGTTGGTTTCCATTCAGTGTAGAATGAAATCTTATCAAGTTTAACCTGTTAAAGACTGAGTGATTTTCCATTTTTGTTTTTTTAACTCCTTGCCTTCCCAGAGCCATAACTTTTTTATTTTTCCATTCACATACAGTAGTTTAACTGTTCACAGTAAAAGTAATTTTGACATGGGGTGCACAAACTTTTGCATGCCACTGTATGAGTGGTTGTTTTTTGTGGTGTGGAAAGTTGTACTTTCTAATGGAACCATCTTATCTTGCATACAATGTAGTGGGAAGTTGGAAAAAATTCTAAATGGAGTGGAATTAAAATAATGCAATTTTTACAACATTCACTATGTGGTAAAACTGACTTGTCATTTTCATTCTCCAGCTCGGTACAATTACAGCCATACCACATTTATATAGTTTTTTTTTGTTTTAACACTTAAAAAAATAAAAATTATTTTTTTTCTTTGCATCATCATATTCTGACCCCAAAACTTTTATATTTATGTCTACAGAGCTACTTGAGGGAACAACTTTTGTGGGGCAATCTGTAGTGTTTATTGATACCATTTTGGAAAGTGTATGACTTTTAGATTTTTATTTAATTCTTTTGTGAGGTAAAGCAACAAAAAACAGAGAATCTTCCATTTAGATTTTTTACAGTGTTCAGTGTGCAGGATAAATCCATTTATATTTTAAGTATGAGTGTTTTGGGATGCAGCAATGCAAATTATCATTTTTTTATTGTTTATTTTTAATACAGGGAACAGTGGTAATTTAAAATTTTTTCTATATTTTTAAGAACTTTTTTTTACTTTTTTTCCCACTTTTTTTTTAAAGTCCCCCTAGGGCGCTTGAACTTGCAATCATCTGATCGCTTCTCCAATAGACTGCTATGGGAGATTCATTATGTTTCTATGGAGCCCTGCCATCAGCGGGCCCGAGGATGCCATAGCAATAGAATGGTTCCCTTGATCCCAGCCTTTTGGGCAAAGGAAGCGCAGTGCTCCCTGGGAAAGTCCGCTCAGATGCCAGGATCACAGTTGACCACAGCATCTGGGGGGTTGAATTGTCTGTGATCAGTGATATCACCAATAAACCACATTGCCGTCTGCTGTGTAAAATAGCAGCACCCAGCAGCTATTTTACACAGCTTCTGAGTGGGCGCAATGTGTAAAACTTGCACTTCCGCCGTGTATGTATGGCGGTTGTCCTTTAAAGGAGTTTTCCTGTAATATTTATTTTTTAAGCAAGTGCCTGCAGGCTGCTCCCAAAATAGAACATTCATACTTACCTGCTCCACGCCACTACAGGCCTCTGCTTTCTCCTACTTCCATTCCTTGCACTGCAAATGACCATCAGCCCCTATCAGACCCCCCAGCATCCAATGAGACCTCAGATCAGACAATTAAAAAATAAATAAACTTACCTCTCCAGCTCCGGATGGTGCTGCCACTTGGCAGATTCATGTTCCGTCCCTGGTCTTCTTCCCGCCACCCTGTACAGTGAACTGACAGCACACAGCGTCAGGTCATAGTACGTATCTATGTGCACTATGTCCGGATGCTGTATGTGTTAGGTCACAGAGCGGGGCCGGAAGAAGATCAGTAAAGGCCTCCCTGGCCTCCCGTATGCTAATGAACTATTCCATAATGGAAGTGGTCTTTAGCATGTTCACTATATGTTCTGGCAGGGGGCCGGGGGCTACATGAATTGATCCCACCCCTGGTCTAAGGGGATATACAGGCATTCACAGGAGCCTGCCATGAAGCAGGATTGACTTGGCACAATCTCAGTTTGTCTTCAGAGTAGTCGTGGACTGACAGTGTAGCAGGTGGTTACCCAAAAAAAGAGTGGTCAGTTAACTGGGTTTAAAACCAGAGAAGCACAGTAAGTGCAGAGGGCAACAGAAAACAGAATCAAGTCCAATGAACAGTCCAGAAGTAATTTACCAACTCTCACTTAAACAAGAGTTAATCCAGAAGACATGCCAAAGCTGCGGTCAGAGTTACAGGATATCCACAGTAAACTATCAAACACTGAACCAGACAGTAAACTCAACAACTAGCCTCAGAGAGCTGGAGGAAATACTTACATAGCATCAACTGCTGGGTGTGGCAACATAGCAGAGTCCAGATAACAAGGGAGGACCAGTGAAGTTGAATATGCCAAAAAGATCAACTAGTAATATGATTGTACAACGAAACACACATGTTGGCCAACCCTTACATCAGCATTTCCAGACTGGCAGTGACCAGCATAAGGCAAGTTCATGACATGAGCTCAATGTACAACTTGTATGCATAAGTTCATGAGCTCCCTCCAATGGTGACTGTAGTCAGTGAGAATTCTATCTATCCATGGTATTTGAAGCCCTGTACAAAAAATTAAAACTGGTCCATGAAAAAAAATTATGTTCAGGGTAGAGGCTCTTTAACATCGGTGGAAAAAAATAAGAGAAATATGAGAAGCTATTTGTTATTCAAAATCGGACCTGTTAGAGTGAAAGGAGCCCCAATAAGAAGGTGAAGGATGAAAATACATTAGCTCTAAGGTCTATATGTATATAAATATATTTAGAGTTTAAAAAATATTGAGGTAGTCACATGTAGTATGAGTAAAGTCAAGGGATTCCTGCTTGGTGACTAAGTATATTTTTTCAGTAGATCGAGCAGGAATCATTTACTATCTTTTTCCTCAGCAGTGCCTCAGTGTCCTCTCCAGATTATTTTTGTTTACTGAGTAACTTTTTCCTAGAACATACAGTGTTGGTATAATGTGTATTAATAATATGAACTTTTTTAAAAGATTGCAGATATTGGCTTTAAGCAGAAGTATTGTCATATGTATCTCTCTTCTGACAAGGGAGTATTTTGTAAGAGAGATCATAATGGTTACCAAACAGTGTATAGTACATTTTAAAAATTAGTCTGAAATCACATGTTCGAATTGCAAACATCACTGTTCCTCATAGTCATGACACTTTGGTCTTCATTTCCCCATTGAGTCACAATATTTCCTTAATTAGTTGTTACCCAACTAAAAAAAATGAACACATCATTATCATGTGGCAGAATGTAAATACAATATAATTTAAATGCATCATCCATCTATCTATTATCTCCCTAGTGGAGTCCAAACTGCCCTTCAGTTATTCTGAAGACCAAATAATTTGCTCAATAGTCAAACCTGTAATTGGTCATATGAAGGCTATAAAGGGTGACGGAGCAAATTTGTTATTAGTTTAGATGTATTTTAAGCTAAAATGTTTTGTATAGGTTTTTTTTAATGAAAGATTTAGCTTTGTTTGGCTTCTGTAGCTTCTTAGTGTAATAGAATATAGCAGTTGCAGAACGCAATTCTATGATAAATCCATGATCACATCTGATGGCTCTTTCTCCTGTGCTTCTTTCTCTTAGCCACCAGCTGTGAATTTCATATAGGAGATCATAGCCTTCGACTGATTTTTCACAGGATAGCATTTTGCAGCTGGCTATGTAATCAGACTAATCTTGTAAGCTCTTGCAGGCTGGGTCCTCTACCCCTCTGTACCAGTCTGTTACTAAGTTTAATGCTGATTGTACTTTTTATTATGTACATATACCCCTTCTTGGATGTACACTGCCATGGAAGTAACGTCATTTTCAAATGAATAATAATAAAGTAGAGTAAAGAAAAACTGGCTACAGACTTGTTCATAGCCTTTATCTCTGAACTCCCTTTCACCCTCTACAAATAGTCTGTATTCTGCATTGCATTCCCTGGGTGTCTGAGCTCAGAGAAATAGTACAAAACACCCCATAGGTGAGAGAGACAGACAGACTCTAATATGCTTATTTAGGTTTCACGGAAATAAATGTGTTGTCTGGTGAGTACTCTTTCTCATTATGGAGAGTACCTTGTATGCGTGAGGAGTATTGTAGTTCAGACAATGTTGCTCTTGCTTTCTGGGAAAAATACAAGCAAATTAGCATATCTTACTTCTGCTGTAAAAGTGATTTGCATATCTTTGCGTTTCTAGGAAAGATACTCATGTTTCCTTTTCTCCAAGAGAAGTGATGCCTAGCCTACAATACACTTCACGTATACTAGGTGGTCTCCATAATAGAAATAGTACCCGTCCAGAGGCCCCTCAAGGCCACTCAGGTAAAAGCTGTCTTAGATAGTGAGATCTGGAATCTATTGGATTACACTGACATAATTCTGTCAGTGTAATACAATAGATTTCAGGACTCACAGGGGCACACAACCTTATAAATCATTATAATGCTGTGTGATACTGTCAGAGGAGCAGAGTTCAGAACGGGACCTTACACTGCCACACACAACAAGTTTCTCACATTGCACACACTCACTTGCTTGTGTGTGTCTGGCCTAACACAACCTGCTAAGCAAACTGCCATTTAAATCAATATATTAAATATAGCAATATATTAAATACAGCTGCGTTCAGCCGATTCAATTTGGGTCCAAATAAATATGAATCCCAAAAGGATTCACAAAAAATTCAGATTCGTTAGTATGGGAACTTTTTGGAAAATTTATGTTGAATTTCGGAATTTTAAAATCTCTTACTAGATACTTTCTAATCTGATCTCCAGTACTCCAAGTAATTAACAGAGCATACAGTATCTGCTGGAGCTCCTATTGTGAAATAACTCACACTGCAGTATCTGTGTCCATTCTCTTGTGTAAGATTCTGCTGTTCTGCTCCAGTTATGTAAATTCTACTGAGCTGAAGGACCATACACGGTTCCATGCCATGAGTGGTGCTGTGTCACATACTGCAGGGAAGGGGCATTCCAGCAAGCAAAGTGCCCCTCTTTTTTCTTTGTGTTCATTCTAGGAATCTGATCCCCACGGTTCGCACATTCAGTGGCCTGTCCTAAAACTAAGGACATCAATGTTGTATATTGAAAAAACCCTTGAAGTATCAATAAAGAACCTATTTTTTTTATTAATGATTGTAGATTTCAGTTTTAAATGGGCCGTTATCACTAATATCTAATATATAAAGCTGAGTGTATGTGTGTATGTATGTGTGTGTATGTCCGCTAAAGGAATCCGCACTGTCACATTTACAATCATTAAATTTGGCACACTGGTACATCAGGTGTCCTGGAAGGTTTTAGACTGGGTCTCGGCTCTCTAGGGCATACCGTTCCTGAGATATTCCCAAAAAATGCATTAGCCAATAGAAGCCTGGTCACATGACCCTTATCAGCCAATAGAAGCTCACAGGCCCTTACTCTCCACATACACACAGTTTTAAACTAGGTTTCCATAACAACCCAGCCATTTTTCTTCACTGCTGTAGGTCAGCTTTAAAGGGGTAAGGCGCTGTGGATGACACTGTTAAAGGGGTATTTCGGTTACCATAAATATAACTTATTTTTTAGACTAATTCATCATCAATCATTACCTAATATAATGTAAATTTCACATATTTACCATTCAGTAGTAATAAAAGATGTTTTCTTCCACTGCTGCCCACTGTCTTTTCTCATGAATTACCATAGCATCGACCTGTAATTCAGGCCACCCTTAGAAGAAGGACTTAAAAACTTTGCCCCCAGGTCTTGCTAGGCCACGCCCCGCTCAATCAGACCACGCCCACTTCCACTCCGCAGCCTACGGGGATTGAAAAAATGAAGGTAAAAATCAACTTCTGTCAGCTGCAGGGGTGGGAGGGAGGGTGACTTTCTCTCTGCAGTTCATGCTCAGACTGCACAGTGCTGCTGTCTGAGAGTGAGCTGTTCAAAAGGACATCCCTTTGTCCGTCCAGGCCCTGCGACAGGTGGAGGATAGGGAGTCTGAAAGCCGGACTGTCCGGCCTAAAACCGGATCTCTGGCCACCCTTAGAGGCAGGTTGCTGTGGAGGGCACAGTTAAAGGGGCAGGCAATGTGGAGGTCACTGTTAAGGGAGCAGGGGACTGTGGAAGCCACTATTTAAGGAACAGTGGGATACTGTGAGGTCACTGTTAAAGGGGCAGTTGCTGTGGAGGTCTCTGTCAAGGGGGCCAGGAATGGTGTAGGTCAGTTAAGGGGACTGTAACCTATGGTCAGTGTTAAGGGGCGGGTGTTGTAGAGGTCACTGTTAAGGGGGCAAGCCCCTGTGGAGGTCACTGTCAAGGGGGTGAGGTGCTGTGGAACTCACTGTTAAAGGCTATGGACACTTTTGTGCACTAAAAATCAATAACCCCATATCTTACCGTAATGCAGCACATAAAAAAATTGCACTTCTTAGTTTTCTGGTATATGCTTTGCTTCACATGCATTCAGAAATGCTCTGATATGAGTTTTGCTGCCTGCTGTATTCTCTTGAGAAGCTCTGTGGGTGTTCCTGTTGATTTTACATGCACCAGCACAGATCCACAGCCCCGCCCCCACATCCTGTTACACAGCACAACTAGCAGCCTCTTACATACAGTATAAGCAAGCTTGCAAGTAACTTGGTAGTGAGATTTCATTCCAATCCACAATATGGTGAGTCTTCCAGCATGCTAAAGCCTGTGATCAGCAGATCTACTTCTCTTTTTCCCTTCTGTAGAAAGTCCATTATTTGTACACAATAGATATTTCTGCTGATAACGTTAGTGCAGCGATCTATAGTCAGAACCATGGCATTGTAACCGTGATATAGATCTCATTACTGACAGCTCTCACTACATGCACTCTTTTATGAATAGAGTATTGTGTGTGCGCTTACTTCTGAGTACAGTATGTGTGTGCAGTCTCTTCTGAGTACAGTATGTGTGTGCACTTAGTTCTGAATACAGTACGTGTCCAGTCTTTTCTGAGTACAGTGTGTGTGCGCTCTCTTCTGAGTACAGTATGTGTGCAGTCCGCACAGTGAGCGGTCACAGTACAGTGACGACACACAGTGCTGTTTACACATAGAAGGGGAGTGGGGGTAGGAGATTTATTAAAACTGGTGTAAAGTAGAACTGGCTTAGTTGCCGATAGCAAGCAATTAGATTCCTCCTTTCATTTTCCAATGAAGCTGTGAAAAATGAACGGTGAAATCTGATTGGTTGCTGTGGGCAACTAAGCCAGTTCTACTTTACACCATTTTGATAAATGACTATATATATAAGTGTAATATAAATATATTTATTTCCGCGCTCTCAAACACTTTATTCACCCCTGTGGTCGTAATGTTTTCAACTCATTCACAAAGCCTTTTTTCAAGCTATGAGCTGAAACATTGCGACTGGTGTTTCAAGTTCGGCTTACAAGGTTTAGGTTAATTCCATAATGGATTCTGCTACCATGGACCAAAAGGGTCCATTCACACATCTTCAACTGTTTTGAAGTCCGCAAAACACAGACACCGGCCATGTGCGGACCGCAAAATGCACTATAGAAATGCCTATTCTCGTCTGTGGCTGCAGACAAGAATAGGACATGTTCTATTGTTCTATTTTTTTCCGGGGCCAAGGAAAGGAAGTGCGGATGCGGACAGCATTGAAAATTGCGGAACGGATGCGGACCCATTATGCAGATGTTTGAATGGACCCTTAATTACGGTCCGTGGTAGTGGAATCCATAACAGAATTCTTACATAACCTGAACCTTGTATGCCAAACTTGAAACACAAGTTCGCTCATCCCTAGTTGCGACCACAGGAATGAATAAAGTGTTGCCATTTTTTAAATTTTTATATTGTTCTGTATTTGTTGCTGGATTCATTGACCTGCACTTCCATATTTATATTTGGCCTGATGTGCTGCCATTTTTATAATATATATATATATATATATATATATATATATATATATATATATATATTAGGGTTACTCCTGCTGTATATAAATCTTTTGCTGGAGGTAGGTGTGTGTGTGTGTGTGTGTGTGTGTGTATATATATATATATATATATATATATATATATATATATACAGTACAGACCAAAAGTTTGAACACACCTTCTGATTCAAAGAGTTTTCTGTATTTTCATGACTATGAAAATTGTAGATTCACACTGAAGGCATCAAAACTATGAATTAACACATGTGGAATTATATACTTAACAAAAAAGTGTGAAACAACTGAAAATATGTCTTATATTCTAGGTTCTTCAAAGTAGCCACCTTTTTCTTTGATTACTGCTTTGCACACTCTTGGCATTCTCTTGATGAGCTTCAAGAGGTAGTCACCTGAAATGGTATTCCAACAGTCTTGAAGGAGTTCCCAGAGATGCTTGGCACTTGTTGGCCCTTTTGCCTTTACTCTGCGGTCCAGCTCACCCCAAACCATCTCGATTGGGTTCAGGTCTGGTGACTGTGGAGGCGAGGTCATCTGGCGTAGCACCCCATCACTCTCCTTCTTGGTCAAATAGCCCTTACACAGCCTGGAGGTGTGTTTGGGGTCATTGTCCTGTTGATAAATAAATGATGGTCCAACTAAACGCAAACTGGATGGAATAGCATGTTGCTGCAAGATGCTGTCTCAAATTTGGACGCATCAGACCAAAGCACAGATTTCCACTGGTCCAATGTCCATTCCTTGTGTTCTTTAGCTCAAACAAGTCTCTTCTGCTTGTTGCCTGTCCTTAGCAGTGGTTTCCTAGCAGCTATTTTACCATGAAGGCCTGCTGCACACAGTCTCCTCTTAACAGTTGTTGTAGAGATGTGTCTGCTGCTAGAACTCTGCGTGGCATTGACATGGTCTCTAATCTGAGCTGCTGTTAACCTGCGATTACTGAGGCTGGTGACTCGGATGAACTTATCCTCCGCAGCAGAGGTGACTCTTGGTCTTCCTTTCCTGGGGCGGTCCTCATGTGAGCCAGTTTCTTTGTAGCGCTTGATGGTTTTTGCGACTGCACTTGGGGACACTTTCAAAGTTCTCCCAATTTTTCGGACTGACTGACCTTCATTTCTTAAAGTAATGATGGCCACTCGTTTTTCTTTACTTAGCTGCTTTTTTCTTGCCATAATACAAATTCTAACAGTCTATTCAGTAGGACTATCAGCTGTGTATCCACCTGACTTCTGCCCAACACAAGTCATGGTTCCAACCCCATTTATAAAGCAAGAAATCCCACTTATTAAACCTGACAGAGCACACCTAAGTAGTGAAAACCATTTCAGGTGACTACCTCTTGAAGCTCATCAAGAGAATGCCAAGAGTGTGCAAAGCAGTAATCAAAGAAAAAGGTGGCTACTTTGAAGAACCTAGAATATAAGACATATTTTCAGTTGTTTCACACTTTTTTGTTAAATATATAATTCCACATGTGTTAATTCATAGTTTTGATGCCTTCAGTGTGAATCTACAATTTTCATAGTCATGAAAATACAGAAAACTCTTTGAATGAGAAGGTGTGTCCAAACTTTTGGTCTGTACTGTAGATGTCAGAATTCGGGGGAGCTGCAGCCCTCCAGTGGATGCTGGGCGGGTGCGGGCGTTCCCGTGTCCTGACAGGGGCGCGCTTCCGCAGCTGACTTCTCGTCTTGCTGCGAGGACGCGCCCTGTAGCTATGCGGCGCTCGTCCCAAGTGCAAGCCATAAAATCCTCTTGTAACACTTAGGTTAAAATAAAGAAAATATAGAAAACTCTTTTTTTCACTTTGAATGAGAAGGTGTGTCCAAACTTTTGGTCTGTACTGTGTGTGTGTGTATACATATATATATATATATATGTACCGTATTTTTCGCTTTATAAGACGCACTTTTTTTCCCCCAAAAGTAGGGGGAAAATTGCGGTGCGTCTTATAAAGCGAATACAAGTGAGCGCTTCCATTACCAGAGCAGACCTCAGATCAGCCCACCCAGCCCCAAACAATAAAATAAAAAACCTCTCTTACCTGTCCTGCGCTGCGGCTCTGCTCCGGGTCCGGTGCTCCTCTGGCTTCCCGGGCCGGCGCTGCACTGTCCTGACTGCGTATAGCGTCAGGACGTAGTGCGCACACTATGACCTGACACTGCACGTAGTCAGGTGGCAGTGCAGCGCCGGCCTTAGAAGCCCAGAGGAGCGCCGGACCCGGAATGGAGCCGCGGCGCAGGACAGGTAAGAGAGGTTTTTATTGTTATGGGGCTGGGTGGGATGATCTGAGGTCTGATGGGGGCACAATGGGCTGATCTAAGGTCTGATGGGGGCATACTGGGCTGATCTGAGGTCTGATGGGGGCACAATAAGCTGATATGAGGTCTGATGAAAAAATACAGTGTATATATATATATATATATATATATACACACACACACAATGTCTCAATCATTGTGTTAAACATTTTGATTACAGGGAGTAAATTAATGATGTCTCTCCTTTTATTTCTTTTGCCCCTTGTGGTATGCAGGTATTTATTGTACCTTTTGTATTTAGATTTCTTTTTAAGAACTATAATAATATTTTTTTAACTATAGGCTGAAGAAATGCATAATGGCTACTCCAAATTCAACTACGTGTATATTGCAAAGGTAAGAAGAATATTTCGAAGGTTTGACCCTAAGGCGTCGTATACACATCCCTTCTAGATCTGTGCTTTATTTTGAATCCAATTTTATGTGGATTCTTACAAACTGCATGAGGAATAAAATCATGCCATGCCCCATCCCAATGGATATTATTAATGTATTCACCATTAAAAGCATTGAAAAGGCACCATATAGCAGCAGGGACTTTTTGTGCTACTGTACAGTTTACTTTACCTTATTATGGTCTGTGGATTGTATTGCTTTACTGTTTGTACTTTACTGTTCTTTATATTTCATTCCAGTGCTACAAGGACCTAGGACAAAAAGCTGTTGCACTGAAATACTGTGATGAAGCATCCGCAATGCCATCAATAAGTAGAGAGGTGAGGACTATCGGTAATAGGGTGTTAATGCAGTTCAATTGATATTAAATTGATTGAATCACTGGGCGACAAGTTATGGCTTTTGCTGACCCTTGTGAGATTTCAGGCTTATGTATGCATTTTGTATATGGTGACAGACCTTCTTTAAAGTCATACTCTATTGTATACATCCTCAGCAGTGATAACAACACAGTAAATGGCCAAAAGACACTATTGGTGTTAATGAAGCAAATCAATGTAATTTTTTTAAAAATAAAACTTTCCTTTGTGCACGACTATTTTGTAATGCTGAAACGAGAGAGGTTCTCCCTCTGTACAGCCTTTATTTGACCCCAGGAGCTTGATAAAACTAGCTGATTGATGGGAGAAGCTGGGGGCAGACCTTTACCGATTGTTATAAGGATAGGCCATCAATATTACAGTCCTGGAAAACCCATTTAAACGCCAGATGATTGTTCTTAAGGTACTTGGGGGCTACAGTTTGGTTTGGATTTTGAAGTGAATCATTCACAAATACTGAAATTACTTAAATATCACATTTCTTTCTGAGAGAGTTGTCATTCAAGCCAGGACTGTAGATGCAATGCCTACCAATGTGCACACATGCAGCCCAAGGAATTCTTTCACACTGACACTGTACTGATTAACTCGTAGAAAGTAGTGTGACAGTAGCCACGAGAAAAGGTTTTCCTTTCCAGTAATGTATTTCACAGTGGATTTGACTCTACCACTAGTCATCCTCGCAACATGTTATGTAGTTAGCTTCAGTTCTATAGGTGATTTGTTGTCCTATCTCTATAGCATACAGACCTGCGTGCAGCTTAAGAAGCTCTATCATGCAAATAACTCATTTCTAATTTTCATAAATAGTCTCTTAAAATCATTATTTAGTCAAAAGATGATAATGATGATCTCTGGTACTATTTGCCAAGTCTTCTTGGGTGGTAGAGGATTTTCTACACGCATATAACGTGACAGGTATAAAATGTTTAGCTTTTAAATCCAGGCTTGCAGGCATAAAGGTTTGCAACACGTTTCTACCTTTTTTAAAAGAGCTGCCTCACCAAATATATTATATTATTATATGATAAAGATCATAAAAACATTAAAGGGGTTGTCCGGCTTAAAATAAAAAGCAGGGAGGCTGTTAAAACAATAATTACAAAAAAAAATATATATATATATATATATATATACTTATCATTCTGTGGCCCTTCAACCCCAGTGGCACCTTTCTGATCTCCCAGTCGGGCTTGACTTACCTAATTTCAGCAGAGATGTGTCTGTATGCTAGACATAATTGCTGCAGTCAATCATTAGCCTCTGCTGTCTCCTGCCTTGAGGCCACTGATTGGCTGCAGTGGTCACTTGCAGTATACAGTATAGTGGTGTATATATATATATATATATATATATATATATATACAGTACAGACCAAAAGTTTGGACACACCTTCTGATTCAAAGAGTTTTCTGTATTTTCACTGACTATGAAAATTGTAGATTCACACTGAAGGCATCAAAACTATTTAACACATGTGGAATTATATACTTAACAAAAAAGTGTCAAACAACTGAAAATATGTCTTATATTCTAGGTTCTTCAAAGTAGCCACCTTTTGCTTTGATTACTGCTTTGCACACTCTTGGCATTCTCTTGATGAGCTTTAAGAGGTAGTCACCTGAAATGGTATTCCAACAGTCTTGAAGGAGTTCCCAGAGATGCTTAGCACTTGTTGGCCCTTTTGTCTTCACCATCTCGATTGGGTTCAGGTCTGGTGACTGTGGAGGCCAGGTCATCTGGCGTAGCACCCCATCACTCTCCTTCTTGGTCAAATAGTCCTTACACAGCCTGGAGGTGTGTTTGGGGTCATTGTGCTGTTGATAAATAAATGATGGTCCAACTAAACGCAAACCGGATGGAATAGCATGCCGCTGCAAGATGCTGTGGTAGCCATGCTGGTTCAGTATGCCTTCAATTTTGAATAAATTCCCAACAGTGTCACCAGCAAAGCACCCCCACACCATCACACCTCTTCCTCCATGCTTCACGGTGGGAACCAGGCATGTAGAGTCCATCCGTTCACCTTTTCTGCGTCGCACAAAGACACAGTGGTTGGAACCAAAGATCTCAAATTTGGACTCATCAGACCAAAGCACAGATTTCCACTGGTCTAATGTCCATTCCTTGTGTTCTTTAGCTCAAACGAGTCTCTTCTGCTTGTTCTTAGCAGTGGTTTCCTAGCAGCTATTTTACCATGAAGGCCTGCTGCATACAGTCTCCTCTTAACAGTTGTTGTAGAGATGTGTCTGCTGCTAGAACTCTGTGTGGCATTGACCTGGTCTCTAATCTGAGCTGCTGTTAACCTGCGATTTCTGAGGCTGGTGACTCGGATGAACTTATCCTCCGCAGCAGAGGTGACTGTTGGTCTTCCTTTCCTGGGGCGGTCCTCATGTGAGCCAGTTTCTTTGTAGCGCTTGATGGTTTTTGCGACTGCACTTGGGGACACTTTCAAAGTTTTCCCAATTTTTCGGACTGACTGACCTTCATTTCTTAAAATAATTATGGCCAGTCGTTTTTCTTTACTTAGCTGCTTTTTTCTTGCCATAATACAAATTCTAACAGTCTATTCAGTAGGACTATCAGCTGTGTATCCACCTGACTTCTGCCCAACACAACTCATGGTCACAACCCCATTTATAAGGCAAGAAATCCCACTTATTATACCTGACAGAGCACGCCTGTGAAGTGAAAACCATTTCAGGTGACTACCTCTTGAAGCTCATCAAGAGAATGCCAAGAGTGTGCAAAGCAGTAATCAAAGCAAAAGGTGGCTACTTTAACCACTTCCAGTCTGCCCATTGACTATAAACGTCCTGGTAGTGGATCTCTATCTCTGAATGGACGTTTTAAAACGTCCTTGAGCTTTGCCCCCTGTGTGCAGCACCTGTACATAGAAGCTCCATGACTCAGCTGCCTCCTGACAGCCAAGAACATGGAGCTTTAACCTGAGACCTTTTTTCCTGGCCTCCAGGCTTTTGATCACAAATGCTTGTACTATCTCCCTCTCATTACTGCTGCTCTCAGAGCAGTTTACAACCACATATGGGGTGTTTCTGCAAACTTCAGAATCAGGAAAATAAATATTCAGGTTTGATTTGCGGTTTACCCTTGCTATCTTATAGGAAAAATGAATTAAAAATTTAAAATCTGCAAAAAAAAATATATCTATTTTTAAATCTCACCTTCCTACTGTTTTAATTCTTGTGGGAAATCTAAAGGGTTAACACACTTTGTAAAAATCAGTTTGGATTACATTGGGGGCTGTAGTTTCTAAAATATGTTCATTTATGGGAGGTTTCTATTATTTAAGCCCCTCAAAGTCACTTTAGAACTGCAAAGGTCCTTTAAAATTAACTATTGGAAATTTTCATGAAAATCTTAAAAATTACATCTAAAATTCGAAGCCTTCTAATGTCCTCAAAAAATAAAATTACATTTCCAAAATTATGCCAACATAAAGTGGACATATGGTGAATGTTCATTAATAACAATTTTATTAGATATCCCTATGCAACTTAAAAGCAGAGAAATTAATATTTAAAAAATTGTGATTTTTTTTTTTCAAAATTTTCAGTTAATTTTGGATTTTTTATAAATAAAGGTAAAACATATTGACTCAAATTTACCATTAACATAAAGTACAATGTGTCACAAGAAAACAATCTCTGAATGGCTTGGATAAGTAAAAGCGTTCCAAAGTTATTACCACATGAAGTCACACATGTCAGATTTGCAAAATTAGGCCTGGTCAGGAAGGGGGTAAATGGCCCAGATGGGAAGTGGTTAAAGAACCTAGAATATAAGACATGTTTTCAGTTGTTTCACACTTTTTTGTTAAAGGGTTTCTACAGTTTTTAAAAACTGATGATCTATCCTCTGGATAGATCATCAGCATCTGATCGGCCTTCTCTTTGTTTACCGCAGGCCCAGTGACGTCACGACTAGTATCACTGGCCTGGGCAGGGCTAAGCTCTTTTCACATGAATGGAGCTTAGCCGCGCCCAGGCCAGTGATAGTAGTCGTGACGTCACTGGGCCTGCGGTAAACACAGAGAAGGCCGCGGCGCTCCTATAGTGCCGCTGCCTTCTCAAACAGCTGATCGGCGGGGGCCCCGGGTGTCGGACCCCCGCCGATCAGATGCTGATGATCTATCCAGAGGATGGATCATCAGTTTTTAAAAACTGCAGAACCCCTTTAAGTATATAATTCCACATGTGTTAATTCATAGTTTTGATGCCTTCAGTGTGAATCTACAATTTTCATAGTCATGAAAATACAGAAAACTCTTTGAATGAGAAGGTGTGTCCAAACTTTTGGTCTGTACTGTACAGTGTACAGTAAATTATACCACATGGTGAATGCAGTGAATAAAACTTTAAAAAATATGTGCTAGAATTGCTGTTTTTGTTCATCTCACCTTACCAAAAATTGAATAAAAAGTGATAAAAATGTCTTACACCAAAATGGTACCAATGAAAATGGCAATTCATCCTTCAATAGGCAAGCCCTCACACAGATATCCATCGAAATAAAAAAAGTTATGGCTCCCAGAATACATAGAAACAAAACCAAATGATTTTTTTAAAGTGTAAATAAATAAGTGTTAAAAAAAAACTAAATATCAACTAAATATTTGGTACTGTATCCACTCAAAGGTCAAAGTATTGCAGATTTTCTGCTTTTTTTTCACTCTTCCAGGAAGAGTTATTAACATTTTTAATTTTTCAACATATATCCCAATATATACATCCATCTACATACCCTGGAGGAAAAGAAACAACACTGCGGCAAACTGGCTATGGCTGTAGGGGTCAATGAAAGTGAAGAGTTATGACATTTACATAGTATGGCGCTACCCGATGTTCAAAGTGTATAGCAATGTGTACGTCCATCTACTTAGCTAAATGTGCTGTTTTCTGCATAGTGATCCTCTGTTCACTGCAGAGCAGGAGGAGCAGATTTCATCCCTGCAGTCAGGAAAGACCAGAGCCTCTGCAGTATGACTGAGAATACTTTTTACTGGGCTATAGGCAGGGACTATATTGTCTGCTGCCAGAGGGGAAAGGGACTGATTCTGTCCACAACCCATCCCCTGCAGCACAGATTAGCAGCACTACCAAGGGGGACACATTGAAGCAAAAAGGATCAGAGGTATCCCTAATGGTAGAAACACTGCAATTTACTTAAAAACAGCATAACTAGTCTTTTACAGTTTTTGGTATAAAAATGAATCTGACTTCTGAGTTGCGGCTCTGGCGCTGTTACCAAACTACAACTCCTAACACATTCCGTATGAGACATCCATTTTCTCAAGTTTATTCCACACTGTCTTATTTTGTGACCTTGATTGGGATCCAGCTTAGGGGGTTACATCTATAATATGATGTGAACAACTGTAAATGACAACAAGAGTTTTAAAAAAATGAATTGCAGCAGATTGACCTTCCCACAGATATCTAGCCCTTGGTCCCATCTTTATAGCTGCTGTCAATCCCAATGAAATAAGCAGTTTAATTTGATGTTAATTAGCCCCTGGGTGCAATGCCAGCAGTGCTATTGCACCCAGAGGCTTCGCTTACTGTCTCCTATTCCGTGCCCCCCACCACACCCCTCAACACACTGGCTGTAGAGGGATGGAGTGCCCGGCGGTCTCCAACCCCTACAGCCCGTGTGCTGAACACGCTCCCACTAGACTTCAGGGGCAGGTGTGAATATGTTTTGACTGTCTGGCCTGTCAGTCTTAATTGTGGGGGGGGGGTCGCAGCATAGAATACAGGGAGCAGCGTCTCTGGGTGCAACAAAACGCAAAGGCGCCGGCCTCATTGCACTTAAGGACTATTTATGCTACTTTGGAGCATGTAAAAGATCACCAGGGAAGAACCAACTTTTTACATTGTTTTGTGTCATTAGTTTAACTACAGTTAACTTAGACACAAAATTTTAACCCCTTCGCGGCAAGCGCCGTAATAGTACGGCACTGGGCGCGTGTTTAAAGATGGCGTCCGCTCCTGAGCAGAGTGGGCGTCATGGCCGCGGGTGAACTGTTGATTCATACAGCAGTCACCCGCGGCTGATGTCCACGACCGGCAGTAATACTGGCAGAGGGATAGTAACCCCTCAGTCCTGACTACGGCATCCGAGCACAGCAAACACCAGAAGCCCCCGTGTGGCGATCGGAGGAGCCGGAGCGTGCCTGCAGCAGCCCCTGTCATAGTGAATGGCAGGAGTCTGCTGCATAGACTTTCCTATGGAGCCCTAGTGTGTAACAGGGCTCCATAGGAAAGCAGTAAAATCATCATAGATTCCAATGCTAATGCATTGGAGTCTATGATATAAGCAATCAGAAAATTGATTGTTATAGTTCCCTGTGGGAACTATAAAAAAGTGTAAAAAAAAAATGAAATAAAGTTAAAAAAAAAAAAAAATCACCCTCCTTTTCCGAAAATAAAAGTAGTAAAAAAAAATACACATCATGGGTATCGTCATGTGCAAAAACGCCCATATTATAAAAATATAAAAATTTCTTTCCCGTACAGAAAACAGCAGCCGTTTTTTGTCGCTTTTTTTGTAAAAAAAAAAATAAAAAGTGATCAAAAAGTCATACACACCCCAGAATGGTATCAATGAAATGTTCAGATCGCCCCACAAAAAAATTAGCCCGCATACAGCTCCCTACACATAAATACCAAAAAGTTATAGGGGTCAAAATATGGCGACGAAAAACAAAAATAAAAAATTCCAACTTTATAATTATTTTATCACTATCAATACGCAAGAAAAACTATACATATTAGATATCGCCGGATTCATACTGACCTGTAGAATGAAAGTAACTGGTCAGTTTTAATGCATATAAAACGCCGTAAATAAAAAACCTGTAAAAATGTGGCGGAATTGCGGTTTTTTTTTTTTTCAATTTCACCCAGTTTGGCGTTGAAAAGTACAACTTGTCCCGCAAAAAACAAGCTCTCATACAGCTGTGTGAACAGAAAAATAAAAAAGTTATGGCTGTGTGAAGGCAGGGAGCGCAAAACGAAAATGGGGAAAAAAACCTCCAGGGCTGAAAGGGTTAATGTCATTTAATATATTGACATTTATTAATTCAGATTTTCACTTGTTTTAGGATATAGATGCCCAGAAAGAAGTGGAAGCCTTGACTGTGTCCCTGAGGCAGTGAAAAGATCAAATATCAAATAACTAATTATCACTTTGAATAAAATAAACCTCTGATATATCAAGCAAATAATGATTTTTTAAATATATTATGCAGAATGTTTAATTTTAGATTTATGATTTATAGACTACCGTGACCTGTTACACAACAACTGTTTCTGAGGTAGATATTTCAATTATTAGGATTTAAGGGTTATGTCCGCCTTCTCAACAGTTTCTAATGTTTTTTTTTTAATGCAAAGTGAAAAATTGGCAGCTTTACAAATGGTCCATTTTGTCTACCGCTACTCTATGTGTCTCTAAGATAAGAGAATATAAACCAGCCCTGTGTAGTCTTTGTACTCTCTTTCATCCCCCTTACTTCTTACTAAAATATTTTTGGTAGATTAGCAAAAAACTAGGTGATGGATGGATTGCAATATGACTGCCGGATTAGACTGCACAGTCTGTTTCTATGGAAACGCATAGATATGAATAGGAACTGTAGACACAAAAAGCAAGGAGATTTTAAACCAAGGCTGTTTGCAAAGTTGCCTAATTTTTCCATTTTATGTACATTGGAACAATAAAATTAAATTTGTTTGCAATGGTGCACATGGCCTTTAAAATGATTTTCTAAATAGCTGATATTCAGATTTTAGGACTAATTAATATGATAAAACCCGCATGCATATTTTATTGCCTCTAAGATTGTACATTTTCTGAATATACCGATAAAGCATATAAGGATTAATGTACTGTATAAGCAATACTTATGATAAAAAAAACTAATAAAAGTATTTTGTGTTAAATGTTTCTTGTCATGAGCCATGTTACTACTGTATATGAGCCCCTTCTGTGATGTCAGCTGAGCATATGGAAATGGTTTGTGCAGATTAAAGGAACACTCCAGGCAATCGGATACCGTGTTACTCCTGGTGTAGGGCATGGAGGTGGTGATTGGCACAAAGATTGCCAAAACATCTCAGGCCTTGCATTAAAGTGGCCATAGACTTTCAGTAGCTGTAGGCCAAACAACATCTATTCCTCCCAACTCCCCTATATGCAAGGCTTACATGTGTTTTCAATAGGGAGATGCGAGTAAGGCGACTTTCACACTAGCGTTTTTAAATTCCGGTATTGAGTTCCGTCATAGGGGCTCAATACGGGAAAAAAACGCTTCAGTTTTGTCCCCATTCATTGTCAATGGGGACAAAACTGAAGACAACGGAATGCTCCTGAAAGCATTCCGTTCCGTCTTCAGACCGGAGAACAAACCGCAGCATGCTGCGGTTTTCTCTCCGGTCCAGGCATGCGCACCAAGCCAGATCCGGAATGACCCCCAATGCAAGTCAATGGGGACGGATCCGTTTGGTGTGACACACCAGTAATCCGGATCTGTCCTCCATTGACTTACAATGGGGGGTCATTCCGGATCCGGCTACACAGAAATACATACATACATACATACATACACATACATACTCCAGGCAGGGACGCCGGCAGCATGTCTTCACGCGCCTCCTGCGCGCAGCTATGACGTTTCCCCACTAAGCCCAGCAGAGGGCGCTGTGGGGAATCGTCACCACTGCGCGCAGGAGGCGCGTGAAGACGTGCTGCCGGCGTCCCTGGCTGAAGTATGTATGTGTATGTATGTCTGTATGTATTTCTGTCCCAATGTCTGTGTCAACATGTGTGGGGCCGGAGCGCTTCTCCGGCTCCACATATGTATCAGCGGCAGCACGGATCCGTTGGCACCCTTTAGGTGCCGGATCCGTGCTGCCGCTAGTGTGAAAGAGGCCTAAGTCACTTTCAGATTCCTCTGTGGCCGGCTTATTTCCCATGAGACCAAACGATTGGGCATATTGTAATTCAACATGCCCAACCCTTCCTATCCCCAACACATAAAATACTCTGCTTGTCCCGAAGTTTCAGACAACTTCACTGTGCTGTTCATGTGCACCTTTAGACATCTTGTATATTTTGTCTTGATTGTACCTTTAAATGATATTCCACTGATAATATTGTCCTACATTTTTTGTATTTTTTCTTTAGAACTCCGATTTAACAGTGTAGTGAGGAACATATCCACATAACAATACTGACTGTAACACAGGTTTCCCAACATTTTTCTTTTCTGTCCTTGACACCTTGAATGGGTTGGCCACTTTCTGGCCACTTTTGACCAATGTGTCTGCAAGATGACTATAGCGGTTTGCTATATTTCATAAGTCATGTCTCCTTATTGAACACATTTTTTGTGCTGTCCACACAGGAGACCTGTCCATAAGATGGCCACTGATGGAGGGTCATGTGACCAGGCACACTTCCAGCAAGTTTCCATTTTTCTATTCTTTCATAGGAGCTGAAAAATGAAAAGTGCTTGTCAGATCTGTGATATGATGGACACCAATGGGTCTCGACAGACTCCAAGTGACTTATAATGGGGTCTTTTGGGTTCTACTGCACAGTGTCTGTCATTTTGACAGAATAGAGCTGTATATTGTATATTACATATGATAGATTCTCTTGATGAATGTGTGAACAGAGCCAACAAGGATTATAACTGCAATCACAATAACCTGCACAAGACCCCCCTACTTAAAAAATGCATGTGCAGCCTTTTTTTTCATTACAGATGCTTTAAAAAAAAGGTCCCCTACCGTATGTGAAATTACAGATGGCTGTCCACCTTGTGGGAACATGATGCCGAAACAGGGTCCCATATTATGAACTATACCATGGTCATATAGGTCATGGTCATAAGAGAGTGACTCTAAACTACAACTCCCATCATGCCCACACTGCCTACAGCAGGGCACAGTTGGAGTTGTAGTTTTACAACAGCTGGAGAGCCGCAGGTTGGTCATCCCTGCCCTAGGGGCTTAGGCACAGGGCCGTATGACAACGTCAAACAATCCACAAGTTGTGTATAGTGGTAATATGGCGCTCATAAAAGTCTACCAAAGAAGCAGCATGGGGCTGGTGAGAGGGAGTCCCTGTCCTGGTTGGTCTTGTTCTCTTTGGTACTGGATGATGAGTAACTATTCCAGACTATTCTCCATAGAGGAAACATAGCAAATAACGGCAATGATTAATTGGCCCAAGGGTTGTTGAAAGTACATTTAGGGCAAAAAGCGCAAGGGTTTTTCTTCTCTGCATCACAAATCCAATAATGGAGGGGGAATCGGTCTGAACTTTGATATCGGACCCCTCTCTTCTATGTACACCACTCACTCCTGGAGACCATTACTATAAGGCCGCGAAAAGCAGATGGTTCTATATTCATTCCATTGCAGGACCTGCACAAAGATATGTAATTCCGACTGACCAATCGTTAAAAAAAAACTAATGAGCCCTAATTATTTCAGTAGTAAAATACAGTAGTCCCTCACGATACAATATTAATTGGTTCCAGGACGACCATTGTATGTTGAATCCATTGTAAGTTGAATAATTGGTTTCCGAAGCCCCAAAATGTCATCTAAGATGAGAGAAAATGAAGATTTAAGAAAAATAAGCAGATAACTAAGACAGATAAGACAAGTCCTTACATATAACAGTCAGGAATAGCTGCTAACTACTGTAGCATCTAATACAGATATTTTACCAGAGAAGTGGTCTTGAGTGGTTGGATCTGAGTCTGAGACATTGTATGTTGAGTCTGGTTTCAACTTACGATGGGTCAGAAAAGGCCATTGTATGTTGAAAATATTGTATCCTGAGGCCATTGTATCTTGAGGGATCACTGTATATTCGACAAGTCCATGATGTTTCATTACAAGTCTGAATATATGCTGTCACACCCGGTCCCAGACCTCACATTAACACCTTCACTGCCAAAATTGATGCAAGTTATTGTAGTTTCATAGGAATACATTTAAGGGTCACTTAAAAATGGAAATGTCAGTTCTGAGTCAGTGTCTGCTACCATAAAATATCATACTTTTTCCATAAATTATGTTGCTATTTTAATGCCATGACTTTTACACCAGACAAATTGATGTACAGTACATATTTATATAAAGCAAAAAAATATATACTATGATTGGAGTAGATGATTGAAACTAGTGTGCAGTAGATGCATGAATAAACTAGAAAATTAGTGGGAAAACATGCCTGATATGTATACGAATGCATGAGAGCAATGTACAGTAAGATTAAAGGGGTTGTCCGGGTTCAGAGCTGAGGCGGAGGCTTCCTCCTAGCAGTGTTCCCAGTGACGTCACCAGCTCTGATGGGCGGGCTTTAGCACTGCCGTAGCCATTTTACAGACTAGGTCAGCACTAAAGACCGCCCATTAGTGTTGGTGACGTCACCGGGCTCACTGCTGGGTGGAAACCTCCGCCTAGCTTACACATGAAGAGGCCGGTACGTCGCCAGAACTCCAAAAAATGCCTTTGTCCTGCACTATTCAGCACAGGGCAAAGTGGAGCATCAGAGCTTGAAAAGCTCTGATGCTCATGTCAGGGGTCTGCTGGGTAAAAATGGGGGTATGTACAGGTTGAGCTCTGAACTCGGACAACCCCTTTAATGCTTGAGGACATGGTACGTAACTCACCATCGGGACTGAGGCAACTAAGGATCAAGCAGCAAGGTGGACAGATGAGTAAAAGAACAAACAGCTGGTGGTACTATTGAATAACTGAGTGACTATACTAAATTTTTATCACAGTTATAAAAGTATTTAGATCCAGGCACTGATTTGAAAAATGCAGAATATCTTTCGTGGGACAACCCCTTTAAATAACTGGGCTCCATTTAGTAGCTAATAATGTGCAAACATGGGACTGGTTAACCCCTTGACGACTGCCATACGGCTATATACGTCCTATCTGCACATGCCCCGTGCAGATAGCACGTACACTCACCGGCCATTTTATTAGGTACACCATGCTAGTAACGGGTTGGACCCCCTTTTGCCTTCAGAACTGCCTCAATTCTTCGTGGCATAGATTCAACAAGGTGCTGGAAGCATTCCTCAGAGATTTTGGTCCATATTGACATGATGGCATCACACAGTTGCCGCAGATTTGTCGGCTGCACATCCATGATGCGAATCTCCCGTTCCACCACATCCCAAAGATGCTCTATTGGATTGAGATCTGGTGACTGTGGAGGCCATTTGAGTACAGTGAACTCATTGTCATGTTCAAGAAACCAGTCTGAGATGATTCCAGCTTTATGACATGGCGCATTATCCTGCTGAAAGTAGCCATCAGATGTTGGGTACATTGTGGTCATAAAGGGATGGACATGGTCAGCAACAATACTCAGGTAGGCTGTGGCGTTGCAACGATGCTCAATTGGTACCAAGGGGCCCAAAGAGTGCCAAGAAAATATTCCCCACACCATGACACCACCACCACCAGCTTGAACCGTTGATACAAGGCAGGATGGATCCATGCTTTCATGTTGTTGACGCCAAATTCTGACCCTACCATCCGAATGTCGCAGCAGAAATCGAGACTCATCAGACCAGGCAACGTTTTTCCAATCTTCTACTGTCCAATTTCGATGAGCTTGTGCAAATTGTAGCCTCAGTTTCCTGTTCTTAGCTGAAAGGAGTGGCACCCGGTGTGGTCTTCTGCTGCTGTAGCCCATCTGCCTCAAAGTTCGACGTACTGTGCGTTCAGAGATGCTCTTCTGCCTACCTTGGTTGTAACGGGTGGCAATTTGAGTCACTGTTGCCTTTCTATCAGCTCGAACCAGTCTGCCCATTCTCCTCTGACCTCTGGCATCAACAAGGCATTTCCGCCCACAGAACTGCCGCTCACTGGATGTTTTTTCTTTTTCGGACCATTCTCTGTAAACCCTAGAGATGGTTGTGCGTGAAAATCCCAGTAGATCAGCAGTTTCTGAAATACTCAGACCAGCCCTTCTGGCACCAACAACCATGCCACGTTCAAAGGCACTCAAATCACCTTTCTTCCCCATACTGATGCTCGGTTTGAACTGCAGGAGATTGTCTTGACCATGTCTACATGCCTAAATGCACTGAGTTGCCGCCATGTGATTGGCTGATTAGAAATTAAGTGTTAACGAGCAGTTGGACAGGTGTACCTAATAAAGTGGCCGGTGAGTGTATATACACGTGCAGGCAGCGCTTTAATCCCAGCGCTGATCAGCGCTGGGATTAAAGCTCCTGCTCCTGCAATCTAGCAGGAGCAGGTCGGGTCCCGGCTCACAGACAGAGCGGGGACCCTGAGGAGAAGACAGGAGCGGTTTATTACCGCTTCTGTCTTCTCCTAAGCCGGAGGAGAGCCTTACCTAAGCCGGAGGAGCAGCAGGAAAGAAGCGGCAGCAGGGGCCACAGCAGTGCTGCAGGGTCTAAGGAGACCCTGATCAGCTCTGCCTGTGTCTAATGAGCCCCCAGGGGTCTGTTTTCCCCTGTAACTGGGGCTCCTGTGGATGCCCCAGTTACAGTGGAAACAGTGGGGAAAAAAAGTGTTTTAAAAAAAAAAGTCAATGTCCTCTAGAGGTCTTTTAATGACCTCCTGGGGGACATATTATTTGTCAAAAGTAAATTAATATATAAGTAAAAAAAGAAATAAAAAACAAAAAAGTGTAAAAAAAAAAAATTAAACACGCAGTCGCCAATGGAAACAGTCACCATAGTCGCCCCGTCAAATAAAATCTATACATGCTATATATCAAAACGATCGTCATCAAATAGGGAACCCATTGCAATAATTAATTTGTGTGTCAGTTTTAATATTTAAAAAATAAAAATCTATAATTAAAAAAAAATTACTTTTCTTTAATAAGAATTAGCGGTTTTTGTCTAAATTACACCTAAAAAAATATAAAATATCTTTAAAAAAACCATTCCTAAGTGTCAAGTAAAAAAAAATTGCAAAAATTATTTTCGTATTCAAACAAAAAAAAAAAAATAGGGTCACTAAACCACCATGTGCCCAAATCCCAAAAAGTTGCCTGGACATCCAGGCCTTTTATAGGTCCGGTCATGAAAGGGTTAATCTTTATCATAAAAAGCCTCCCTCAGAAGTCCACCAAACCAGGTATATAATGGAACAGGATGATGCTCATAGGGGCAGGTCCATCTAAATATTTTTAAATGGTCATCTTACCTTGATGGTTTCAGCGTTCATATGAAAAATATGTTCAAATATGTCATACAGTTTCTTCAATAAAAAAGAAAGTGTGGCAGACGTTGATGTAATCATTAGTCTAGATTACTGTGTGTAATTACATTGGAGCTGAAAGTGTTAATCATAGCGTGTCTTCTCCACATGTGCTTTGCACAATGTACTGTTCTCATAATGGGTTGTTTAAGAGGTGCAGTGGCAACTTCAAAAGCAATATGTTTATTAACTTCTTATCTGCAATCTGCTAACAGTACAAGGTTTAGTCACGCACTAGGAGGACACTGATTGGCAACCAGTCTCATGCAGATAATTCATGCAGGATGTTGTGAGAGGAAACTGGATCTTACTGATACATACACCGCTTATCTCTCCAGTTTCCCCTCTGTCTGTACCTCTTGGAAAACCTATCCTAGAAAGGAGTAGAAGTAGCAAGTGAACAGAGAACATCATGTTTGAAAGGGAATGTGTCATCAGAAAAAAAATCTATTGACCGGCCAATTTTGGCCTTAAAGGGGTTGTCACATTAAGAAAACTTACTGGGGTCTGACTTCTCTGCCGTTTGAATGGAGTGAAGATCAAGCTTGTGTGCTGCCGCTCCATTCAGCTGTAGGGGGCTGTCACAGAATGCCAAGTACTTGTACTCGGGTATCTCCAACTCATGATAAGACTCTTATCCCCTTATCCACCTGTGGATGGAGGATACATTGTCTTAATAAGACAACTGTTTTAAAGAGTAACTTAACTTTTAAACAACTTTATTTCAAAATGTTGCAAATGTCCTAAAATAATTAACACTTTATTAATGGATTTTGCCTTTTTACTAAAGAAATAGATGAATTTCGACTCTCCTAAACACTTTAGAATCAGTACGTTTGTACACCGCTGACATGTCAATGGTCTACATCTGCACAGATTCCACTGTACTGGTGGAATGGGGCTGCACTTTACGGATCGCTCCGGTCTGTGCCCCCTGATCTTGGCTAAAACATGGCACAGCACTTACCGATGCGCTATGCCTTCATATAGCTGAAAGCTCTTCTGTAACTATGTGCTATTCAGAGCTTTCAACTGAGCTAAATCCTGGCATAGCGTATTGGTAAGTGCTGTACTAGGATTTAGCCAAGATCAGAGGGCACAGGCCAGAGTGATCGTTGCTGCGCCATTCCACAGTACAGCGGAATCCGTATACAAGTACATGACTGTTTTCAGCAGACATCTTGTAATCCTCACACACTGGATTATAATGAAAGATAAGACCTTTGTATAGATAACATTAAATCCACAATTCCCAATAGATGATATAACCGTTTATCTACCTCCCGCCCTGCACAATGACCTCTGCACAGGTTACAGAGCATGCCTTGAAAACACTCCCATACAATTCAATGAGTCTTTTCCAGTTAATTATGTCTATGGCCCATGTGGCTGTTGTACACATCTCAGAACAGCCGAAAGACCTCCTCCCGCCTGGAGACAGCACCGATATGCTGTTAGGGGTGTAGAAACAGCCAAGCAGGCTATAAATAAGAGCTATGGATACAGTACAGCACAGCCAGATGCACCTTGTTTCAATAACTTGTGAAATGCGGAAAATGTTCATGTAAAATTGTAATATAGTTTACATTAATTCTAGAGCACCAATATATTGTGTAGCACTGAACACGGGGAGATTGATCTCCTTGTTTCAGACACACATGGGGTCATTTATCAAACTGGTATCAAGTAGAACTGGCTTAGTTGCCCATAGCAACCAGATTCCTCCTTTTATTTTCCAAAGGAGCTGTCCAAAATAACAGTTTGATATATGACCCCCACAGACCTATGCTAAGGCCAAATATCAGAAGGTCTCATATACAGTAGCATGGAACTTGTATAACTCCTTTTTCAACAATTAACATTTATCTAACCCCTTTACTCTTGTGATGTATTAACTATACATTCTAATTTTATGTGAAAGCTAAAATATATTGATAGTATATTGTATCTGCAGACTTCTTCCAATGACATTTTAGTAATACTGTTGACTGTTATTGCAAGCATACGATTATACGATAATTAATAATTATTGTAATTAATAATAATTCTATACAGAACTAGAACATCTAGTTCTGTATAGAATTCAGGGGCGTTTTATGTCCTCCTGTGCCAGTTCAGCCTTCACAAGGCTCAAGTGGCCATGAGATGTAGGCACCACGTCGTCTATACCCTCACCAGTCAGCTTTATCAGCATCCCTTCCAGGATGTGAAGGAGTGGAATGACATCATTCATCCCGTAGTCCTGGCGATTGACAAATAAAGTGGCCCCCTCAAAGGGCCTGGAGCATGGAGTTACAACGTGTGGAAACTGTGCATATGAGACAATGTTGGGGAACACCATTCTGCCTTTGCAGCTCAAGGAGGGTGTGTTTTGCACAGTAGGAATGGCTAAAGTGCATGCTTAGTTTCCTTGACATTTTCAAGACATCTTGCAATTGAGTGGAAGTCTTCAGGAACCAGGTGACAACCAGATTGAAGACATGCGCCATGCAGGGCTCATGGGTCAGCCCTCCATGATGCAGTGCAGACAGAATATTCTTCCCATTATCTGTGACTATGGTTCCTATCTCCAGTTGGCAAAGAGACAGCCAGTATTTGATTACTTGGTTGATGAAGCGGAACAGTTCCTCCCCAGTGTGACTCAGTTCACCCAGACTGACCAGGTGCAAAACCATGTGACATTGCTATGCTTTGCATAGGTGGTATGCTAAAGGACCAATCTGAATGGTGCCTTCAGTGGAGGCTGAGGAGGCAGAGTAGGACATTGGTGCAGAAATCCCATGATTACAACACAGAGGCGGCATTGCTATCACCTAGCTAAGTTGCTGATGTGCTTAGGCCAGAACAACATTTACTCAGTGAGCTGTAAAGGACATATATTGTCCTTCACCATAGTAACAGCTCCATGTATAAGCACTGGCATGAATTGTACCAAACACAGACAGGCTCAAGGACTGACCCACCTTCTGCTCAACATATGTGCGCTGGGCTGATACAGCTTTTTTAGACAAGTAATGATGGCTTGGGACTCTCCACCTTGGGTGGAATTGTTCAGAGTCCAAGATATGGAAAGGGAGGGACTGTATTACCAGCAACTTGGCCAGGTGCTTCTGCACCATTGGATGAGTGCATGCATACTGTTGTCTCTTTGCCATCGCATCAGTGATCGATTTCTAGTGAAACACGTGACAAGGAGGAGGAGCATCAGGAGCTATAGATGAAGGGAAGAAACAAAAGCTTCCTTCTGCTGAGGTTGAGGAGCCCTGACTGCTGGAAAAGGCATGTGGACCGCTGGGAGATGCAGCAGTTGCTGGGTCAGGCTGTACCACCACATTAGTGCCACGGTTTTCCCAGTCTACTTTATAGTGACGCGCCATGTGTTGACACAGGGCCGTGGTGCCAACATTAGCACCCTGACCACACTTCACCGTTTGCCCACATATCTTTCATACTACCACACAAACATCCTCCAGCGACTTCATAAAAAATTCCCACACTGCCGAGTATGCCGAGCATACCCTAACACTCCATGCTAACTGCCTGCTGCCTTTATGTACCTGTGCACTGCTACTTGTTTCCTGACAGGTAGGCTCCTGAGTAGCAAACAGTCCACCCCTGGTGCACAGCTTTATTGTTGGTGAAAACACAACCACTGGATGACAGTGGCAGTTCTGGTCTGTTTCTGCTGCTGCTTCTATCACCAATCCTTCTTCTGCTGCTACTTGTGCTGGATACCGCAACATTTTTGCCACAGCCCATTTTTTGAGGGCCCAGGCAATTGTCTGTTGGCCATAGTGTACAGTAACTGAATCAGTAATGTAACAGATGAAGTATGAATGTCACAGCAGATAGACTAGAAAAAAACACGAGTCTGATGCACTGTACGTCTATCTATAACTGAACAGATTGATTATTAATGGCACAGCAAATTAACTTGGTACATGTTCCTATATATTAGACCAGCAGTTGAGACTATGTCTGATGCATAGTCAGGTGACATATAACAGAACAGATTAAGAATAAATGGCACAGCAGTGGAACAAGATGCACAGGGCAATTACACAGGGCCTGCACTGTCCCTGCAGTCTCCCTATGCTCTCCCTATAGTGTCTGAAAACTCTCCTTATGATCTCCCTACACTGTCCCTGCACTGTTCCTATACGATATTCTACAATTAATAGATTGCTAAAACACTTTCCCTAGCACTTGCCATGTCTGTCCCTTTGCTCAGTTCACAGTAAAATGGCAGAGACTGGACAGGATTAGGCCTTTTAAAGGGCTATGACATCACAGGGGATTGCTATCTGCTGATTGGCTGGTTGCATGGCATTATGGCAGGCATGGCCAACCTGTGGCCCTCCTACTGTTGCAAATCTACAACTCTCAGCATTCTCTGATAGCTGTAGGGTGCCGAGGCATGCTGGGAATTGTAGTTTTGCAACACCTGGAGGGACATAGGTTGGGCATCCCTGCTTTATGGGTCATATCTCCTTTCCAGACTTCTTACTTTCACTTTGCAACACGTGTAGCTGCCATTTTAGGAAAACAACAATTCGCTACTATGAAGCCGGAGGAAATTCAGATTTGTGTCGAATCAAAGTTTTCACTTCGATTCGCTCAACACCAGTGATAACTCACAAAGTGTGTGTGTTAACTCTGTTACATCCATACATGCAATTACAAAAGTATTCAGATCCAGGTGCTGGTTTGAAAACTGTAGAATATTTATTTTCCTAAAGTCAGACTAATACAAGTGCATCTCAATAAATTAGAATATCATCAAAAAGTTTTTTTTTCAATAATTCAGTTCAAAAAGTGACACACATATATTATAGAGTCATTACTAACAGAGTGAACTTTTTCAAGTGTTTATTTATGTTAATGTTGATGATTATGGCTTATAGCAAAGGAAAACCCAAAAGTCATTATCTCATAAAATTGGAATATTATATTAGACCAACTGTAATTTATTGAGATGCACTTGTATATGTTGAGCAAAGAGAAATCAAATGTCAACTGACATTATCAGATATATCAGATGTTAGGTTCTATAAAAATACTTGATGGATTCTTTGCAATATCATCTTCAATATCCAAGAGTACACAAAAATGAGGATGTGCACATGCACAGTGTGGAAAGATCGCAGGTAGTTGTACTTGAGGAGATAATGTTCATGACATTAACACATAATTGATGCAATTTTCTGTAAAATCTTTCAGGAAGTCCCCTGTCCTCTCCCTGCAGCGTTTGAGTGACAATTGCATTAACTTATTAGCCTCAACAGTACCCAGTATTAACAGCATTAACTGTAATCATGCACGTTTCTGCAGACTATTCTGTTTTTCTATTCGTAATGACTGGGTGACTCTGTATGTGGTTTTGAAGAGTTTTCATATTGATGCATGGTGCATAGTCTCCATTTGCAGGTTGACTGCAGACTTCCTTATTTCCTATGTGTAATGTTGAGTTGGAAGTGACCTTTATCAGAGTTAAAGAGGACCTATCACCTCTCCTGACAAGTTTTAATGACTACTTCTAAGTTCCCTGTAATAACAATTCTGGATTTATTCTTATGACTCCATGATGTACAATTGAGTGGCTGGGTGTTATGAGTTAGGGGTGTGTCCCTGCACAGTCTGACACTATCCAATCAGTGCTATCATGGTCAGACGCTGCAGGGACACAACCCCAAGTAGTAACACCCATCTGGACCTTCACTGCAAACTACTATTAATTCATATAACTTCTAGCAGGAATACAAAAGGAATGGCCCAACATAGAGTCATACGACTAGATGCTCCAGAATTATTATTATATGGATAATGCAAGTAGTTACTAAAACAAACATGTCAGGACCGTGGTGACAGGTCCTTTTTGAGGCCCCCATACACATTAGACAATTGAAACCCATGTTGACAGGATCGGCGAACAATCCACTTTGTCTGCTGAGCCCCTGACTCTGAGGTTGTCAGGGAAAAGAAGAATTGGGTGCCTTGAATTTCAACACCTGATCCTTTTGTTCTCCTTGGATGCAACTTAGGCAGGGTACTGCCTCTCCTTAAAGAGACCAGTAAAGAGGCTTACTGGAAGTACTCCATGGTATGGAGACTTATTGGCAATGCTCCATGGGAAAACAATTATCTCCTGAAAAAATCTTGCCAGGGCCACCTTGTGGCAATGGCTCCCTGAGTCAAAATCCAACTTTTTAACAAGCCTTGGGACATGACAAGGGAAAGTAGTCAAGCCAAATATTCTTCCGTAGACATCTGTTTCAGATTCCTTGCTCCTCATCAGTACAGAGTAGGATTCTGGTTGGCTCAGTGAAATGCTTTGGGTGCAGTTTATGTAGGGTCTCCATACAGGGCTGGTCTCTTTAAGGAGAGCCAGTATCTAAGAAGCATCCAAGACATCACACGTAGTCAGCCAGAATCCTACTCTGTATACAGTATATTTTTTTTCTGCAGCTGCTGGAAGGTCTTGGCAATGCTGAGATCTCAGCTGCTCGTACAAGCTCTAATCTTTACTTTTGAAAGTATTATAATCCTGGTATCCTTACACTTGGACTTACTCTGGCAGTTTGAACATGAAACTCATTGTATTTTTTACTTTGAAACGTTATTAGAAAAAGTATAGGTTCATTATTATCTTAAAGTGCACCGATCTCACACATGACATCATTTCTTTGTCGTCTTTAAAACTGGGTCTGGAGTAATATGCCTGGTAAGATTACAGACATTTTTCAAGAAAAGTCTATGTTATGTGCTTGCTAGGTAGAGTTAAGTAAGATAATTAGGCAATCCAGAGCACTATAGGTGCCAGCCTCACCAAGAGACTTGTTAAACATACGCAACTTATGTGAACATGTACGAATCCTTAGCGTACTATTGTTTTTACCCAGTTCTGAGGGGACGTATCTTCACTTTCCCGCTCTTGCGGGGGCAGAATGTCATTTTCCCGCAATACGCAGAATGCATAAATTTACTTACGTGTCATACGTATCTTATCTATAGTTAGCGGTCAAATTTTTGCGTACGTTTACGAATAATACAAAGCGAATCCGACAAAATTCGGGTTCGCTTCTGAGAAGAAAATTTCCAAGATTCGATACGAATCTACAAAGCGGCGAATAGATTCGCTCATCTCTAGTTAGAACTTGTATAATCACAAACGATTAGATGTTCAGACCCCATCTAAGATAGCCTTCGACCATGAGATACCTTGACAGGAAGCAAGTGCTTATAAGCATATGAGTTTTATGCTCTTTACTGTGTGGTAAGTATCGTCAGCCACTTTGGGTTAAGATGTTAGGAATAGATCAATGTAAATCATAACAGGTTGACATTTTAGGTATTTATGGCATCCACAGGATATGCTTCACGTTTTGGGACCATTACCTATCTGGAGAACGAGGAACCCATTAATCCTGTTTACTGATTCCTGACTGCTGCATTCTGCATACACTTAAATAAATTCAATACAACATGAATCGACCGGAAATTTTAGAATAGGGCTCATCAGACCCTCATTATCAGAACTCCAATTTGTGATGGAAGAAATTCAGTACCATACATCAAAGCTCTTGCCAGGCTGCAACTCACCTCACAACCACTGGGTGGCCACAAATAGACAAATACTGTATAAACATCTTGTGATGGAGCATTGCAAAATCATTTTTTTTCAAAGCTGGTCATCTTACATTGAACATCTCAGAGAATAGGTAGGCAGGGATACATTGGTACATGCCTAAGACTGAACTTGAAGAAACTGCCCCTCTTCATCCATTACCTGTCATTGATAGTAGTGTGTTCCTCTAATATGGAAAGTCACATGACATTGGTCCCCCTCAGGTATAGGTGCCACCACAACTCTCCAGCTTATAGTGACCAGCTTAAGGCCCCATTCACACGACCGTATGTTCATTTCCGTATCTTATCCGTATTTTTGCGGATGAGATGCGAAACCATACGGACCCATTCATTTTTCCATAGGAGAAAAAAATGCGGAATGCACACCATGTGCATTCCGCATCCGTATATTACGGAAGTTCTCCCGCAAAAAAAAGGAAACATGTCCTATACTTGGCCGCAAAACACGTCCGTAGCCCCATTAAAGTCAACGGGTCCGCAAAAATGCGGAACACTACGGAAGACATTCATATGATTTTGTGAAACATATCCAGTCCCTTTCAGCATATCCCTTAATATGCCTGACAAATGGTATCGACATTTGACAAATATCTATGGTAAATTAGATTTTTTACATTTTCCAGTCTTGTATGCTACATACAGTGCAAAAATTTTGTCTCCTTTCATATGACTAAAAATATAACATATAACTACAATACAATTTGTACCAACTAAAAACTTGCCTGCGTTCCTGAATCCTTACCTGTGTGTGATCAGTGTACTGTAAATAAGATGGCATTTGTGCTTTAGAAGTTTAGACTTCTGCCTCATTTTTAATGTCGTACATGTCATAGTTTTAGTCCAGCCGCCTCTCGGCATGTTTGCCGTGCTGTGGCCGGAACTCCGGCCCATCCCCATTATAATGTATGGGGCCAAAGCGGAATTCTGGCCGCACACGTGCACTAGCGGAAGCACGGATCAATCATGCCGCTAGTGTGAAAGTAGCCTAATGCATTAGAAAGCAAACTCATGGTTCCGATGGTAAAACGCAAGAACGGTCAACATAGCATATTGATGGAAAAATGTCTGACCTATGATGTTATATATTTATTATACTCACTTAAATACCACTTACATACTCCCCAACGCTTAACATTAACATCACTAACTGTCCCCAGTAGAGCTCACAATCTAAATTCCCTGTCAGAATGTTTATGAAGGAAACTCATGCAAATACGGGAAGAACATACAAACTCCATGCAGATGTTGTGATTGGTTAAATTCAAACCTAGGACCTTAGTGCTGCAAGACGCCAGTGCTAGACTGAGCCACCTTGCTGCCCTTATTTATGATCAGAGCAGCTACAAGCACTAGGACTACGATATAACTTTATGCACAAGGTAGTATAATTGCTACTCAGGACATTTTGTGCAATGTTCTCTAAAACCAGCTATCCACAAAAGGCAGCAGTCAGCAATCTTTTATGTGTGGAGCACTGCCAACCTCAATTTTTCTTTTTTATGGACATGTTTAAAAATCGCGGACAGCCATCATCTTTTATGAACAATTTGGAAATCCGTTATGAACTATAAAGATTATAAGTAATACATGTCTATAGGTCAATATACTGATAAAACCTCAATACCAGTATTTACAGTGAGCTATAAAAGCATGATAATTACAATTACAGTGAGCTACTCAAGTTCCACCAGCCTCAAAATAAATCTCTATTTTTAAGGACTGGCCAGGAATTTTTGTACTGTTTGCAACCCTGGTGGAGATGGGTATTAGCCACTTACATACACCTCTGACATTTCTTATATGTTTGGAGAAGGAAAGGATCCAATATGTTAAAATCCAACATGATCAACTCTTCTTTCGCTCTCTCTTTGAAGACTCTGGCGATGCCACCATAAATTGTTGGTAGACGCCACCAATTAATCTAATGTGCATGGCCACATCGTAGCCTTGTTTCACATCTCCGTCTGTCCTGTCCAGCAGGCTGTTCCGGCATAGTTCTCTGGATCCGGCATTACCGAATACTGCCTCCTGCTAGCCAGACTCCATTGACTAAAATGAGGTCTGACAGAGGTCCGGACACTACCGAGGAAATATGCTGTTAGTCGGCCAGATAATAAGTGTTGCACACAACATTTTTTGTCCAGCCGATTACCAGCATTCTATGCCAGAGAGGACAGACGGAAAAGGGAAAATAGCCGTAGTTGGTTCAATACAGCTAGCGTGTATTCATGATCCTAGAGTATAATCAGTTTTCTGGATTGTACAACAAGGGATAATTGTTCATCACATAACATTTACACAACCTCTGAGATATTTCATGGTTATTAAAGAATAATGTTATCATGAAGCTTAGTTTCCCCAGTGAATGAAGATAATGCAAATACATAAACCAGGAGCATTAAAGTGTCAAGGCTATGTGCAGGTATCTAAGCAGAGATTAGAGAAAGGGTCATAGAATGCCTCCAGGGAGAGTTTAATTACAGTAGTAGTGAAACAGCTAATTGTCATATTTGCCAATCAGATATGGAGCATATTGTATTGTGATTGTAGACACACCAGAGGTCTAAGCTCTCATGATATGGGAGTGTGTCATATCATATTGTCTAGGGGATTGTAATTTTCCAAAGGTCAAAAAAGAAACAACACCAACATATCAAAACCTGGAAAATAGATTTTATAAAGTCTGTCTGCTGTGCTGCTTTATGTAAGATCCCCATAGTATGGAGAAAGGTCTGCTCTCATATTAGCCAAAACAGCATAAAAACAGTTCAGTTTGGGTAACAGGAGCATTCATAGAATACACCAGACACATTGGAGCAGAGTTATTAAGACTGTTGTGTACACCAGCTTTAATTTGTCCTGCACGGATGTGAGAATTGCCACAATCATAATTATCTCAGACTACCAATGTGCCAGAAATGGAATATATTCCGGCCAGGAGCTGGAATAGATTTCTGGTATAATGTGCACCAGTTTTCTGGCGCACATGTTAAGTGAGTCAGGCAGCTGAGGTATAGCAGGTATAGTCTAATCACTTCTAGTAGTCAAGTGGAACAAAATTTTTCTTACCATTTTGGCTAACAATAGAACAGATTTGTTCCTATGATAAGCTGCCTTTACTTCTCTATACTTTTAAAGGGTTTTCCAGGGGAATATAAAAAACAAACAAAATAAAACGGTTGGCTTAAAAAATAAAGAAAAAAAGTAAATCCTGACCGTCACCAATCCCCCAGCACTGCCATTTCAACACTGCTCAGGTCCCTGCTACACTCTACTTTCTGGTCCTAGCGGCTTGACACAGGAAATGTCTTGCATTGCCCACTCAGTCAATCACTGGCTGAGGACATGTTAAGTGAGTCAGGCAGCTGAGGTATAGCAGGTATAGTCTAATCACTTCTAGTAGTCAAGTGGAACAAATTTTTTCTTACCATTTTGGCTAACAATAGAACAGATTTGTTCCTATGATAAGCTGCCTTTACTTCTCTATACTTTTAAAGGGTTTTCCAGGGGAATATAAAAAACAAAAAAAAAAAAAAACGGTTGGCTTAAAAAATAAAGAAAAAAAGTAAATACTGACCGTCACCAATCCCCCAGCACTGCCATTTCAACACTGCTCAGGTCCCTGCTACTCTCTACTTTCTGGTCCTAGGGGCTTGACACAGGAAATGTCTTGCATTGCCCACTCAGTCAATCACTGGCTGAGGACAGTCACCTCCAGGAGATTGTTGAATGTTGATTATTTTTAATTTTCAACCCATTTCACCTAAGCATGCTAATCTTTTCTCTTTCTAACTAACCAGCCAAGACCAGTCACAGCACAATGTGCCACATACAGTGATGAGACAGAAGGAATTTGAGAAACACAAGAGCAGCAAATAAAAACAAGCAACAGGAAAGTGACAAAATGGATATATAGGCAGCAATATAGATGAGTAAATGGGCCAAACTGTAGAAGAAAGTGAAAATATGGAGCAGATATATCCATACACTTACACACTTTTTCTGCAATAAATATGTTAAAGGGGTTGGCAACTTTCTGGTTATTGTCAACCAATGTGTTTGTGAGATGACTATATGACATTTACTAATATAGCCTTTGTTGAAATTCTGCACCATTTTCTATATTTCTTAAGGTACACAAAGTCTTTCGTACTGTCCACACAAAGGTCTTGTCCATAAAATGGCTGCTGATGGAGGATCATGTGACCAGGCAAATCACCTCCATTCAGATACAATGCTCCTGTCATCTTCACTTGTTCTGTTTAGAGTTTAGTGTAAGCATAGTGTATTTGAATGGCGGAGACATCATATGGAAGTGATTTGCCCTAGACTGTTTTAGAGCCTAGGACAGCACTATAGACCGACCATTTGTGCTGGTGACATTACCAGGATCACTGCTAGGTGGAAGCCTCTGCCTATAACACTGAAGATGTAAACAAAACAAACCTTGCCCCGCGCAATGGAGCACAGGGCAAGGGCGAGCATCGGAGCAAGAAATGCTCTGATGCTCCGATCATACAGTGTCTCACAAAAGTGAGTAAACCCCTCACATTTTTGTAAATATTTTATTATATCTTTTCATGGGACAACAGTGAAGATATGACACTTTCATACAAAGTGAAGTAGTCAGTGTACGCCTTGTACAACAGTGTAAATTTTGTTTATCCTCAAATTAATGTCTAAACTGCTGGCAACAAAAGTGAGTGCACCCCTAAATAAAAATGGCCAAATTGTGCCCAAAGTGTAAATATTTTGTGTGACCACCATTATTTTCCAGCACAACTCTCTTGGGCATGGAGTTCATCAGAGCTGCAAAGGTTGCCACTGAAATCCTCTTTCATTCCTCCATGACAACATCACGGAGCTAGTGGATGTTAGAGACCTTGCACTTCTCCACCTTCTGTTTGAGGATGCCCCACAGATGCTCAATAGAGTTTAGGTCTAGAGACATGCTTGGCCAGTCCAGCATCATTACCCTCAGTTTCCTTAGCAAGGCAGTGGTCGTCTTGGAGGTGTGTTTGGGGTCATTATCATGTTGGAATATTGCCCAGTGGTCCAGTTTCCGAAGGGAGGGAATGATGCTCTGCTTCTGTATGTCACAGTACATGTTGGTATTCATCAATGAACGGTAGCTCCCAACAGCCAGCAGCACTCATGCAGCCCCAAACCTTGACAGTCCCACCACCATGCCTGACTGTAGGCAAGACACACTTGTCTTTGTACTCCTCTCCTGGTTGCCACAACACACAATTGACACAGTTTGAAACAAATAAGTTTATATTGGTCTCATCAGACCACAGGACATGGTTCCAGTAATCCATGTCCTTAGTCTGCATGTCTTCAGCAAACTGTTTGCAGGCTTTCTTCTGCATCATGTTTAGAAGAGGCTTCCTTAGGGGACCATGCAGTCCAATTTGATGCAGTGTGCGGTGTACAGTCTAGGCACTGACAGGCTGACCCCCCACCACTTTAACTTCTGCAGCAATGCTGGTAGCACTCATATGTCTATTTTGAAAAGACAACCTCTGGATATGATGCTGCACTCAACTTCTTTGAGCGACCATGGCTGTATGGTCTTGGCCACAATGCTGCAGCTCAGGCTGTTGGCAATCTTCTTATAGTCTAGGCCATCTTTATGTAGAGTAAAAATTCTTTTTTTCAGATCCTCAGAGAGTTCTTTGTCATGGGGAGCCATGTTGAACTTCCAGTGACCAGTATGAGAGAGTGTGTGAGCGATAACACCAAATTTAACACAGTGGTTTAGACATTAATGGCTGTGAGTTATTTTGAGAACAAACAAAATTTACGCTGTTATACAAGCTGTACACTGACTACTTTACATTGTATCAAAGTGTCATATCTTCAGTGTTGTCCCATGAAAAGATATAATTTAAAAAATCTACAAAAATGTGAGGGGTGTTCTCACTTTTGTGAGATACTGTACATGCTAAATGGGTAAAAAAAGGTTAACCCTTTCAAGCCCTTTAAGATGAATTTAATACATGTGAAAAATGGTTAAATTGTATCTTGTCCTGAACCGGGTAATAATAAATCTCCCCCATTTTGTTAAACTGAAAGCCATGTATCACTTTTTCTAACACATACGAATATGCCAGAAACATTATGTGGGACCTCATTTATGAACTATTACCAACTAGAAAAGTCTTGGCAAACAAGGAAAGGCCTGACCCATTGTTGATGTTTCATCAACAGTGCAAGCGCTCCTAGCTGTATAAGAGCACCTACAATTTCACAACATATATTGTATGTAACAGTAATGAAATAGAGCATGTAAAAAAGAGCTAAATGCAAAGCAATTAATCTAATGTGAATGTTGCATAATTGATCTGCGAATGGCTGAACTTGATAGACCTGTGTCTTTTTTCACTTTATGTAAGGCTACTTTCACACTGGCGTTTTTAAATTCCGGTATTGAGTTCCGTCAAAGGGGCTCAATACCGGAAAAAAACGCTTCAGTTTTGTCCCCATTCATTGTCAATGGGGACAAAACTGAACTGAAGACAACGGAATGCTCCTGAAAGCATTCCGTTCCGTCTTCAGACCGGAGAACAAACCACAGCATGCTGCGGTTTGCTCTCCGGTCCAGGCATCCGCACCAAGACGGATCCGGAATGACCCCCAATGGAAGTCAATGGGGACGGATCCGTTTGGTGTGGACACACCAGTAATCCGGATCTGTCCTCCATTGATTTCCAATGGGGGGTCATTCCGGATCCGGCATACATACACACAGACTACATACAAACAAACATACAGACATACATACAAACATACAGACATACATACATACTCACATACTCCCGGGACGCCGGCAGAACGTCTTCACGCGCCTCCTGCACGCTGCGATGACGTTTCCCCACTGCGCCCAGCAGAGGGCGCTGTGGGGAATCGTCATCACTGCGCGCAGGAGGCGCGTGAAGACGTTCTGCCGGCGTCCCGGGAGTATGTGAGTATGTATGTATGTCTGTATGTTTGTATGTATGTCTGTATGTTTGTTTGTATGTAGTCTGTGTGTTGTTTTAATGTGTGTCATGTGTGGGGCCGGAGCGCTGCTCCGGCTCCACACATGTATAGCGTTAGCACGGATCCGTCGGCACCCTTTAGGTGCCGGATCCGTGCTAACGCTAGTGTGAAAGTAGCCTAACACGTTAGGGCGGGTTCACATCACCATTATGGATTCGTTTTCCGTTATAACATGGTTATGACAGAAGATAATGGAATCCATAAGGCTTCCATTTTGCATTCCGTCATAATACAAGTCTATGGGCAGTATAACGGTTCTGTCCTGGTTTCCGTTATGCAGGACTGGACTCCTGCATAATGGAAACCAGGACGGATCAGTTATGCTGACCATAGTCTTGCATTATGAAGGATCAAAACGGAATGCCTTTTAAAGGCTTCCGTTTTGACTTCTGTCTTATGGATTACATTATTTTCCATTATAACCATGTTATAGCAAAAAACAAAAACGGAATCCATAACGGTGATGTGAACATGCCCTTAGAATGAAGCTAATTAACATTAAAAGGGTATTCCGGTTAGAAGAAGTTATTCCCTATTTGGAATAGGAGATCACTATTATATAGTTGGAGGTCTGAAGCTGAGATTCCCACCTATCACGAGAACAGTCCCTTGAAGGGACTGGTTAAGCATGCGCACTGCCACTCCTTTCATCATTTCCTATCTCCGGAAGCTCCACAGAGATGGATAAAGAAGTAGTGTGCATGCTTAACCAGCCACTTCATTCCTTGTGAGGGTACAAGGGCCCCGTTCTCATGATCGGCGGGGATCTAAGCAGTTGTATCCTCATTGATCAGTATGATGTCTTCTAACCAGAAAACTCCTTTAATAAAAAGAGAACAAAAATGTCTCCACTGGAACGATGCCTTTCACAACCTGCAGTAATCCTGATTGAGTTTGTAGTCAGAAAAGCTATATCTGGGCATTATACAGTTTCCATGAAATCACATTAAAACATGTTGTAACTAGCAATTCTGTAAATCCAGCTTTATAATGCAGGGAATTTCCACTGAAATATAATAGACTTGGAAGGATTGAATAACATTAAAGACAACAGAGCAATAAATTTGATAAAACATTGTCAATTGTGTCAAAGTTTAGTCCATGATCTTGAGATCTTGGGAACAACCTACCAATGGTATAGCGACTGTAGACAGTTCATCTTCATACCGACGAAGGCTCATACATTGTATAAATAAACCGCTGTTCACAGAATAGAGATTACAATTAGACATGAATTTCACACCGAATGTCACAGAAAATGATGAGGTCATCTTGCCTGGTCAGTGCGCTGGCGTGGTGATGTGACACGTCACCCCGCGTGAGATTTCGCCTGTTATCTTCAATTAAAATGGCCACGGCACCCCCTCCGCGAGCAAATGGATGAGGGGAGTATGTATTTTTTTACTACCATCCCAGGAAAAATCGATTTAGTACCAAGGAAATTTGGCCTCACAGCGAATCAAATTTTGCTTGAAATTCGGATTGAAGTCAAATTGTATAAATAAATAAATCACCATCCACGTTATACAAGGACGGCAGAAGTCCGCCAGTACGGGAGTCACGCATACAGAGTGGTGCTCTATTTTGCTCATTACCATTGGGGACCCCCTCTCTCTATTAGGGCATATGGACATCATAGACGGAAGACCACCAAATATTTGGTGATAGCTTTGGCTGATGCATAAAATTTCTGGATTCTACAACCCATTAGTGTGAAAAACTCTGCAGCATGATGAAATGATTTTTTGTAAAGCAGTTATGATGGGTTATTCAGTATTCCAAGTTCTTAAAGTAATTATCCAGGCTCCCCCTTACTAAAGACCCTTTACAGTAGCTGATGCATAGACAATGATGATAAACAAACCATCTGTTCCCGATCATTGCCTGATCAGTCCAGCTTCCTAAATTAATTATCCAGGTTCTCTCTTACTAAAGGCCCCTTTACATCTAAGAATCAATCATCTCCTCCTCGCCACTCTCACTCACACATTCCCGTAAAGAATTATTGTTTGCTGCCAGCAGATTCCTGTTTGCACAGGACAATGTGCAGCCCAGAAACAATTTAATGTGCTACAGCAAAGATGCATTCAACTGGTGAATGGTGGCACATTTAGACAGGGCAATTATTAGGAACAAGTGTTCCTGTGAGCGCTGGCTCCCAATAATTGCCCAGATCGTCTTCCTGTGTAAACCAACTTTTAGGCACATTTGCCACCGTATATTTGTGGCAGTTACTTGATAATTATTTTTTTCTGACTTACCTTTGGTAATTGGAATCAGTTCTCCAAGCACTGGCTTCCTGGTGAACTTGTGATAAATTTAGCATATAGACAGCAGCCAATCTGAGTAGACAGAACTACAGGGGTAGGGAGAAAGCAGCAGCCTGAACCAATGATGAAGCAGGGGGTGTGTTTTCAACTACCTCAGACTCTCTATAGGAACTGTAGCTTAACACTATAGTCACAGATCACAGCTCTGTCTTTAATGGGTTTTCCAGTTTGCATCAACCTCATTTAAAATAATAATTTATGAACTAGTTGTAATTTTGTGATGTATTTCCTTTATTGCTTCTGTCTTCCATTTTGAGCTGTGGTCATATGACCATGTCCACACAGCTCTTTCTTATTTCCTGTAATGTTATGTCCATGGGCCACAGGGGCAATAATAGTGAAGTGTCTATGTAACAAGCTGGGTGGGAGAAGCTATAAACTAGCTGTTAGGGGCGGTGCTGGAGCTGTGGTGGAGAAGTGAGAAGATCATCATGGGTTTGGTCAGATAACAGGAAGTGCTACATACAGGTTGTAAACCAACCAGAGTTATTTTTACATAGTGAAAATGGTCCAGGAGAGTCCAAAATGGAAAATAAAAAGCATAGGGAAAATATACACGAGGTAAGCAACTACATGATGAAATCTGGTAAAAATCTTCACACGACTGACTTTGAAAAACATGCTTAAAAAGATCAGCATAGAATCCGCATTGTTTTTTATGCCTTTTTTGACACGTCTTTTTTTTTAACCAATGGGTGTTCAATACAAAGCTGCAGCAAGAAAATTTTAAAATTTTTAACATTCTTAATACATAAAAATCTGGAAAGTGTGGCATTGTAGCTGTTGCTATATGTTTGTGTTGCTGGAAGGTGAACCTATGCCCCAGTCTTAAGTCTTTTGTAGCCTCCAACAGGTTTTCTTTCAGGATTGCCCTGTATTTAGGTCAATCTATCTTCCCATCAACTCTGACCAGTTTCCCTGTCCCTGCTGAAGAAAAGCATCCCCACAGCATGATGCTGCCACCACCATGTTTCACGGTGGGGATAGTGTGTTCAGGGTAAGGCGCAGTGCTAGTTTTCCACCACACAGAGTGTTTTGCAATTAGGCCAAAAAGTTCCACTTTGGTCTCTTCTGACCAGAGCCCGTTCTTCCACATGTTTGCTGTGTCCCCTACATGTTTTGTTGCAAACTGCAGGTAGAACTTCTTACGGCTTGCTTTCAAAAATTGCTTTCTTCTTGCCACTCTTCCATGAAGCCCAGATTTGTGCAGTACACAACTAGTATTTTTCCTGTGGAGAGATTCTTGAGCTGTGTAGCACCTCCAGAGTGACCATGGGCCTCTTGGCTGCTTCTCTAATCAGTTTAGATTTTAAGTTGGATTGAACATTGCTCCATGAGATGTTCAAAGCTTGGTATATTTTTTTGCAACCTTACCCTGCTTTACACACCTCCACAACTTTATCCCTGACCTGTCTGGTGTGTTCCTTGGTTTTCATGGCATTGTTTGATCACCATTGTTCACTAACAAACCTCTGAGGCCTTCACAGAATAGCTGTAGTTATAGTGAGAATACATTACACAGAGGTGGAGCCTATTTACTAATTACTAAATACTTCTGAAAGCAATTGATCACACTGGAGGTTATTTATTAGTATCAGAGTACAGAGGGCTGAATACAAATGCATGCCACACTTTTCAGATATTAAATTTATTAAAAATTTTGAAAACCATGTATTATTTTCTTTTCACTTCACACATACTTGCTACTTTGTGTTGGTCTATCACATAAAATCCCAATAAATTACGTTTAGGTTTGTGGGTATGTCAAAAAATATGGAATACTTTTTCAAAGCACTGTATATAACTAAGCGGAAACTTAAGATTGGCTGTGTTAACAAAAAGCCAATTATAAAAACACAAAACACACTATACCATTGCATTTGTTATGCTTTTTTAAATTAAAAACATTCCATAATTGTCATTTATTGGGGTTAGATGCCAGCCTGTGTTTATACACACATGGCAGTTTCAGAAAAAGCAGTGGCTTGTTGTAAGCAAGCACCCATAATTCTCCTTTTTTGGGAGTAGCAGCACAGTGTGAAACCTCACACACAAAGCAGTAGTAGTAGTAGTGGCACCAGATTGGAGTAGCAGCTGCTGTACAGTATGGAACATGATGAATAGGCAGAAAGCAGCAGTTGCATCATTGAGCCAACAATAAATAGCCACTCTCAGCAATGGTACATCTATTCATTGTCATGTGGCAGAGATGTGTGGAAATCCTCAGGTATCCATAAGCCTCATTCATTTTGACAAAGGTGACACTTGCGCTGGACAATTTTGCCCACTTGGATGACAACTCCTGCCTCGCTGAATACCCTTTCTGACAATACTCTACAGACTGGACAAGACAGTACAACAAAAGAAAACTGGGTCAGTTCCAGCCACTATTCCAGTTCCAGCCAGGGTAATCTGCCTGCCCAGAAGGGTCATCTTCTGTATTTGCCCCAAGTTCCACTGTTGCCAAGGCTATAATTCCCCCTACCACCACCACCGTGGCTACAAGTGCCACTACTATTACTACCACCAACAAAATAGCTACTCATCAGGTCCCCTGCCTCTGCCTGAACCTACCCCTCATGGCAATCTGAACACTAAGGCTGATGCTTCTCACAAAGGTCATTAGCAGGAAGTCTATCTTGAGTGTCTTCCATAGCACATGGAGTATTCTTGCTTCTTCTTAAGAAAAAAGAGACACCTCTCTAGAAGGAATGAAGACAGAGATGATACATGTGACCCTAATAGGCACAGTGTCAGACTTAGAGGTGACAATGACTTAGAGGTGACAATTGCTGTGACTTAGAGGATGAGTGAGCCATCCAGTCCACAGTATCATCCTGTTTGTCCTCAATAATAATAATCTGGTGCCTACCAGCAGCAAGGGACAACTGTGGCCTGCTGCTACTACTCATGGCAGGATGTGTGGTATTGACTGTGCTGCCACTGCTGTTTGCATTACTGCATGCACCCATACTTTCACTCGAGGATTATGAGGCACAGCTCTTTCGTTCTCCACTCTGTTGTTTACCAGACATTTTATTATGAGGCCTGTTTAAAGAATGACAAGTCACAGATTTGGTACACTGATTGTTAAATGGTAGAAAAATAGTTTTTTCATTAACAGACGCACAATTATATGTCCCCTTCTATGAACACAATGCACACTGGTATTAACAATTTACAATGTTATGTTGACTCAGTAAAATGCACTGAATTAAACTGGTATATTGATGCAGTAAAATACTCTGAAATAAAATGTATAAAATGTAAATTGATGCACTAAAATGTGTTGAACTGTGCAATTATAAACAGTAGCAAAATTGGAAGTGTTTTATGATAATAAACAATTAAATGTCCCCTGTTATGAACATAGATGTATAGACACACTGAAATGAGCTGAAAAGAGGAATTTTAATGAGCAAATTTTTTTTAGAAAGAGCAATGCACAATTGCCAGTGTATCAAGCAAAATATATGCTGCTGGAGGTGCTGGGAATATGTCTATAAACCAAATGCATTGTAGAATGCGAAGGTGTATGAAAAACACATAGCCAGGTATATGGCAAATGTGTTCTCTCTGTAACAGGGAGCTGGCAGCGCGCTCCCTCCCTACAGAGCCGCCGGTCTCCCAAGTGTGTTCAGGAGCGAGGACGAGGCCTGCGTCCTCATCTCCATGGCGATAAGGAGGGGGGAGGAGGAGTCAGCCACGGCTAGCGTCCTCGTATCCCTAGCAACCTAGGGGAGGGGAGGACCCGGCGATGCAGCATGTCCGGTGTCCTCCATCTCTTGGACAACAAGCAGCAGGGGAGCTGATCGCCGACACCCATGAGTCGGCGCTCAGGTGTATTGAGGTTTCTGATTTGTGTGCTGGGCCACAGGTTGCCTGTGATTGGTCTTTTTACCTGAGCTTGCGATTGTGAACTGCTGTGACTACTGTGCTTGACTTCGGCTTGTAAATTTGACTTTGTCCTCGTCTCATCCTTTTGTACTTCGTTACCTCTCCGCTTTAACCTCGGCTTGTGTCTTTGACTTTGATTCTGTTTGTTCCCCTGTTTTTTGACGCGACTTCCTGGTTTGACTTCGGCTTGGCAACATTCTTATATTGTGTGTGTTCTGACTTTTGTTTATTGTTTTCACCTGTTGTGCCCCCTCACTGTATGCTCCAGCACATACCTAGGCCAGGGAATGACGACAAGTTGTACGCCTTTGCCTAGGATGGGCCGTGCAAGTAGGCAGGGTCAGTGGTGGGGTTGAGTTCAGGGCTGCACATACCCCTGAATTGTGATACTCTCACATTGCTGGATGAACTTACAATGGCATCTGTGCATCTGAGCTAGCACAGAGTCTGATGGACCAAGCATTGTGGGTAAGCCCACCTGTCAGGGGCCTTCCCAGTGTCATGTAATCATCTGTTCTCCCTGCCCTGTTTCCCTGTAAAAGTAAGCCAATGCAATTTTGCTTGATTCATCCAAAGCAAAGCTTCAAAAATTTAGATTCTTTTTGCAGAAGAATTTTTTATGAAATGCATGACGAATATGTTTACAATCAATTCACTCTGTGTGCGTCACAGTCTCTTCCTGACATCATGTTTATTGGTCACTTGGCCTAGTTGCAGCTCAGTCCCATTCAAGTGAATGAAGCTGAGCTGCAATACCAAGCACAGCCGCTATCCAGGCGCTATGTTTGGTGAGCTATGAGGAAACTATGGCACTCACCGGAGCACCAAAGGCTCTTCAAACAACTGATCAGCAAGGGTGCCATGAATCAAACCCCCACCGATCGCATACTGATGACCTAAACACTCGGACACACCCTTTAAATACAAAGTGTAGTATAATTGTGTCTACAGTCCATCAAATTCTGGCCTACATCCAGCAATAAATGCGTGTACATATCCCAAAGTAATTATTTACAATTGATGACAATCACTGACATTATAACTGCAACTCATTTCCACTCATAAGGAACAATTTCAATGTCAGAGACTCTGATCAATATCATGAATGAGTGATTTTTATCCTGTTAAGAAACGATTGCATGGAATGTCTCTCTGTACATCATGTAGAATAAGCAGAGCTTTAGCTATTGGCTTTTATCAGTCCAGATCTATTTAGTGATATGAACAGTAATCTATTATAATAGCTAAAATATGCAAAACATCAATAATAAATGATCCCCATAGATGAGACTGGCAAAGAGATATATATAATAGTTACATATATTTATCAAAATTTAGCAGTAAAATTTTATTTAAATGGCATCATTATTGGTTTGCATTAATGACTGTATAAATTCTCTATTGTATATAGCTTACTGAGTATAATTCAAATAATTATTCAGAATATCATAGATTGCAATAGTAAAACCAATAAACACAATAAAATATTAACATGAACTTGACATCTTTATATGCAGCTTTGCAGCTAAAACAGCTTCCACTCTTCTGGGATGGTTTTCTACAACATTTGAGTGTATGTGGAAATTTTGTCACATTCATCAGACACTGTTGTAGTTCATCTCACAGGTGTTCGATGGGGTTGAGGTCAAGGCTCTGTGTCAAGTCAAGTTCTCAAATATGAAACTCACCCAGCCATGCCTTTGTGGACCTTGCTTAAAGCACTGAGGCACAGGCTGGAAAAGAAAAGGCCCTTCCCAAAACTGTTCCCACAAAGTTGGAAGCATACAATTCTCCAAAAGGTTTTGGTGTGTTGAAGCCGTAGGATTATCCCTCTTCCATCAAACTTTACAGTTGGCACAATGCATTCACGTAGGTAAAGTTCTCCTGCCATTTGCCAAACCCAAGCTCATCCTTGCACTACTCCAGAGTTCAGTGGTATCATGTTTTACATCACTCCAATCTGAAATTGTGCTTGGTGATTAAAGTCTTGCATATGGCTGCTCGGTCATGGAAACCCAAGCCATGAAGTTCCCGACACACAGTTTTTGTGCTGATTTAAATGTCAGAGGAGCTTTGGAAATCTGCAGTTATTGAGTCAGCAGAGCATCAGTCACTTTTATGCACTGTAAGGCTTCATTCACATGGCCGTATTTGTTTTGCGGTCCGCAAATTGCATCCGTATGGCATCCGTTTTTGTTTTTTTTTGCGGATCCATTGTAACAATGCCTATCCTTGTCAGCAAAATGGACAAGAATAGGACATGTTCTATCTTTTTTGCGGAACGGAAATACGGACATACGGAAACGGAATGCACACAGAGTACTTTCCGTTTCTTTTTACGAACCAAATAAATGGTTCCACATACGGTCCGCAAAAAAAACGGTACGGACACGGAAACAAAATACGGTCATGTGAATGAAGCCTAAGCCTCAGCACCTAGTGACCCCGCTCTGTAACTTTACATGGTCTGCACTTCACGATTTAGTTGCTGTGGTTCCTAAATGCCTCCACTTAGAGATGGTCGTGGAATATCTAGGAGGGAAGAAATTTCATGAACTTACTTGTTGCAGGGGTGGCATCCTATTACAGGACCATGCTGGAATTCAGTGAGATCTTTTGAACAACCCGTTCTTTTACAAATGTTTGTAAAGACATACTGCATGGCCAGGGGCTGGATTTTATACTCCTATGACAATAGGTTTGAATAAAACACCTGACTTCTATGATTAAGAGGTGTTTCCCAATACTTCTGTCCATATAGTATATCTTCCCTGATCCTCCAAATACAAGAACTGCGTGCATGTGTCATGAAAGGAGAGAAAGACGCTGCCAGAAACCCCTAGCATCGACTTATCTCCCTCAGAAGAAAAGGATTGAGCATTTGAAAACCAAATACCCAACACTTTTTTCCTCCAGTATTAGCCATCCGGGAACAGTTGGGATTCCCTGCCAAAATCAGCAGGTTCAGTCAACATTTATCTAATGTGCATGACCAGCTCAAGTGACTAGGTTATTATAACATAGAATATATTTACTGTTATTTAAAGAATAAACATAAAAATCCAAAATATAATCTAGTGTTTGAGAAAACTAAGGCAGTTGACAGAAAGAAGTGGACTATTTTAACACAAAAAATACATATATAAAATATATAAAGGTTAACATGTCTTATATATGATCTAATGTAGACCTAAATATGAAAACATGAGATTCACAGACATATGCTAAGTTCAGAAAGGGCTGGCTAATGAAGGCATTGGGGGTCATTTATTATACTGAAATATGCCTTCATAACTTTGGTGGATCCACCTCCATCTTAGGGCTTTATTAAGACTGGTGTCTAAAACGTGATGTGCTGTGGGGGTATGTGACCGGGCAGATGGGCCCTGCTCATTAATCATTTAAAATAGCTTAAATCTATGCTGACAAGAGGGCTGGCATACAGTTAAGTCTGTCGCACGGCCCGCTGGAAGACGTGCCAAACTTATGTAGAGGCCTGCGCCTCTTCATAACTTCGGCGTTACCTCCAGCAGCGCAGAGGGACTTAAGACCAGTGTGGAAAACGCCTGTCTCAATAAATGTCCCCCATAATGTTTAGATGAAAAATGGAGTATTACTAATATACAGTAGGTCTTACACATTCCCTTCCTTCTCTCGTCTGACTTTTCTGGGCCTTCTCGGTCTTGCATGTTCCTACTTCTACTTCTCTTAGACTATACCATCACTTTCTATTCAATAATCATTCAGTAAACACAAAATAATTGCTCCAATGCATATAAAATGAAGAACCTTGGCAGATGGTCTTGGTCAAAATCTCCAACAATTGTATACATACTCTGGATACATTGCAGCAACAAAAAATTTAAACATTTCCATACCCTCCATATCCTTTAACTACATCCAAAGTAATGTATATATATAGTAAGATAATTTAAATATTAGTAGTAAGGTCCACATAGTGGCAGCTGCATGCAAAACCCACACGCAGTGGGTGCAGTCTTCAAATTAATAGTTATCATCTATACAATTTTGATGGTAATCCCGCCATTAAACCGCCATAGCTATTAACATGATGGATGGATGCATGGTTTTGCATTTAAAACTGCGGTATTACAGACAAAATCAAGCACCTAATTAGCAGTCTACATATAGACCCCCATTTTGGGTCCATATGTGGACACCACTATGTGGGACCATATCCTGAGGGTAAGTTTGCATATTGAGTATTTGTTCTGAAATTTCAGTTGATGAATCTACACTGAAGTTCCAGAACAAAATACTGTATCCCATTCATTAATGGTGTACAAATTCAGCTGGAAATTCTAGACATGCTACGGATATTCAATTCCATTGTTTGCTCTATTTTTTTCCCTGCAGATGTTAGATGCAATGTAGAACACGCAGATTTTATTGTGGATTTTGGTATGGATTTTCAAGATTTAGTGCAGGAAAAAAAACTTGCTTTTACAAAGATGAATCAAGTGGATAAAATAAAACCCACAAAATATGGATGCCGGACATGCTACAGCCTAGACCCATATGCCCAGCACCAGAAAACTGCATTTAATGCCAACCATTTGTTTCTTGGGCCCAGGGGCGGACTGGGAACTTAAACTGGCCCTGGAAAAAAAACAAAAAGTGGCCCCATGTTGTAGGCAGGTCCAAATTGACAGACGGCATGACTAATATAAGTAGTCACGGCCAACATAACTAGACGGGCCAGCAATACTATAGTGCAGCAAAAAATACTACCCCAGTAGAACCAAATACATGGCAATATAGTTGAATGCAGGAGGACACTTTCTTCTTCCAGCAAGGTGCATAAGTACCAGATGCTCCTAGCATTAATTACTGCTGAGAGCATCAGATCGTTATGTACCAGACCGGCGGTTGTGAGGAGGCCTTGGGCGACCCACTGGAAAATTTCCCTGTAGGATCTATGGCAGGTCTGCCCCTGCTTGGGTGTATTCTTTATGGCTTAATGAACAAATAACCTAAAAGACCGTAGTGAGCATTTCATATCTGTGTGTATCAACAGCAATAAAGTTTACATGTTCTGTATATTTGGAGGGTGGATCCGGAGGACCACTTTGTCTGATGGGTACTTCCAACCTACACAGGCTATGATCATATATTCTGAACATCTGGCAAAAGAAAAACAGGAATACAGTGTGAGAACCCCCCAGAGACTGACATATAGCCTGGGATCTACATTAGCTGACTGTGTTCATTATTGAACATTACTTCACTTACCACTAAAGACTGCGTTAGCATTTTTGATGAAAGGTGGAATCTGATTGCTTGCTATGCGCAAATAAGCCAGTTTTTCTTTACATCAGTTTTGATAAATCTCCCCTTAGTATTTGCTAAAGGCCAAAGTTTGAGGGCAGACTTTCAAATAACGGAACTCAATATGACATAAAACAGCAGTAACCGTCAACCATTAGGAAACTCCATGGCATTATCTTAACATTTTTGGATACATATTATGTATAGTAATATATGTCCACCACTATTGTTTTGGCAAGTGAGTTGAAATGTAAGATTCATTGCTCAATGTTGTTCTCAGCTATAAAATGTCTAAAGCTCTAAAGGACATTTGTAGCATTTTACTCTTCTGTCTTCATATTTTGGACTGTACTATTCAGTAGGTCCATATTACCATCTCGAAGGCTCATACTGATGGTAAACGGCTTAGGCTTGATGCTCAATCCATAGTCACATTCTATGTTCAGATTTTCCCCAGGGTTGGCAGTAAATGTACACTGATGCGCCAAAATGGATGCAAAGAGAAACAGTTGCATCTTTGATAGCTGTTCCCCTATACATCTTCTCTTACCTACTGAGAAGATCATCACATTGCTCACCGTGTCTTTATTGAGAAATCCCTTATCATCAAGGAATCTCGATGGGTCAAATTCTTCTGGATTTGACCATTTTAAGGAATCATGATTAACTGACCACTGATTGACAAATACCACAGTGTTTTGAGGAATATTGTAACCCATGAGATTTGTGTCCTTTGTCGTTGCATGAGGAATGGTGACGGGGACAAAGCTACTAAAGCGCATTAATTCATAAAGAAACGCCATGATGTATGGTAAACTGGACTGATCATCAACACTGGGTAAGCGATCTCTTCCAATGACCTTATCCACCTCATACTGCATCCTCTTCTGAATCTCTGGGTATCTGTATAGGGGAATATAAACAAATATCATCAGTTAGGATTTCACCAGTTTCCTACTTAAAAGTATAGTTAATTATCTATAATGATAAAATTTGAGTGCAATAGTAAATCTTAGTAACTGTCCAACTGGTTTGACTTATTAATGTGAAAAAAACACCCCATGTATAATATTTTATTAATTATTACATATATCTTCACTTTTTCACAGTAGCATATCATGTAACGTGTACAGCATGCAGTATAGCCCAGTAGCTGGCTTTACACTTGATTCTTCTTTTCTAGACATTTACCATGAGCAGATGGTTGGGAGGCCACATTAGATCTTTGACCACGTTAAATCTACTTTTATCTAATGTGTAAGATCAGCTATTGTCAATGTCCATACATGGCATGTTGTTGTGGTATGTATTCTGAAAAGTAGAGTCTTTACACTATACAAAATCTGAAGGCAAGTACACCAAGTATCAATATATGAACTCTAAGCTAAGCTTTTTAGAGCCTGTCGACAGGCTGTTGACTGTTTCCCGTAGCAACTGGCAAAAATTCTGAGCGCAAGATAAGTAAAGTATTTCCTCATTAAACAGATCCAACGTTTTATGTTGAGTTCTTAGCATCATAAGAATAACACAATAATTGGCACAAGTCAATATCAAATTTTATCTTTTTGTATCTTTTTTTAAAATATGTCATACAAGTTGCATAACAAAATTGAAAATGGCATAAGCCCTTGTTAAATATGGTTCATGTACCTATACTATATTGGATACATTTTCCCAGTACTTGCAAATAAGGCATTGGTGGAATTGTATGATAGCTTCTATGTCAGCTTCCTGGCATAGAACAGTGTAATACCTGTAGTTAGGGACAGACAAGGACAGTGAGCCCTAACCTAGGACCCAGCCCTCTTTCCCTACCTACTTACAGTATAAGCCCTAGTTGGCAAAACTGCTACTGAACGACAGTCTCTACTCTAAATAAGTGCAGAGATGGCCAAACATCAACAGACGACAAACACATATTGAGTATTTGTTCTGAAATTTCAGTTGATGAATCTACACTGAAGTTCCAGAACAAAATACTGTATCCCATTCATTAATGGTGTACAAATTCAGCTGGAAATTCTAGACATGCTACGGATATTCAATTCCATTGTTTGCTCTATTTTTTTCCCTGCAGATGTTAGATGCAATGTAGAACACGCAGATTTTATTGTGGATTTTGGTATGGATTTTCAAGATTTAGTGCAGGAAAAAAAACTTGCTTTTACAAAGATGAATCAAGTGGATAAAATAAAACCCACAAAATATGGATGCCGGACATGCTACAGCCTAGACCCATATGCCCAGCACCAGAAAACTGCATTTAATGCCAACCATTTGTTTCAGATCGTTATGTACTCTAAATAAGTGCAGAGATGGCCAAACATCAACAGACGACAAACACAAAAGCAGAGTCGTACGGCAATGGGTCAGAACCAGATGGGCTACACAGTACCAAACAAGAGAAAGAGAGTGGTCAGAAGACAAGCTGAGATCAGAACCGGACAGGCTACATAGTACCAAACACGTGAGACAGACACAGAGGAATCTGTACACAAATGCAGGAACAGGGAACAAGTAACCTAGTTAGTGAGCCAAACAAGACTGGCACTGGCACTGGTGTATGGCCAAGAAGGGACTTAAATATGGCACTGAGTCCCTGGATCAGAACCGGTCAGGTTCATGACTTGGTGCTCCATTAGTCAGAAACACTAGTACACACTACTAGATCAGCTGAGCTAATCAGCCCATTTCTAATCTCCCCCAGCACACGCGTGCTACAGGGAAAAACAGAGCACTGCATCCTGTTACTAAGGCCTCTTTCAGAAGGCCGTAATGCTTTGCGAGTCCGCAATTTGCGGATCAGCAAAACATGGATACTGGCCGCGTGCGTTCCGCAATTTGCGGACTGCACATGGCCGCAACCATAATAGAAAATGCCTATTCTTGTCCGTGATCACGGACAAGAATAGGACATGTTCTATCTTTTCTGCGGAGCTACAGAACAGAACCACCGTGTGCTGTCCGCATCTTTTGTGGCCCCATAGAAATGAATGGATCCTCACCCGTTCCACAAAATTGCAGAACGGGTGCAAATCCGTTCATATGGCCGCTCAGCATGTGGTCATTTCACCAGGGGGCATGGCTCAGCTTTGTTAAATGAGTTTGTGTGTGGGTGGGGCACGGGTGGTAGGAATGAGGCCTACACAGCCTGACAAATTTAACATTAGTTACACCAGAAAACTTGTTCCTAGCTGGTACAGATTTCCATTACTGGTGCATGGACCTCCAGAGATACATTATTAAAGGGTTTCTTTAGGATAGGCCATCAATATCAGATTGGCTGGGTCCAACACCCTTCACTCTCTTTGATCAGCTGTTCTGCAGTAGCTCCATCTACTGCTGTATGAAGTGTACAGAGCTGGTTACTGCAGTACTGCTCCCACTGAACTGCAGTAACCAGCTTTATCCACTATACAATGGGTGGAACTTTGTAGTTCACGTGCCAACTTCAGATGCCAGAGCTAAAAGGAAACAGCCGATTGGCGGACTGTTGGACCCCTGCTTGTCAGATATTGGTGGCCTATCCTGAGTAAAATCCTGGACAGCCCCTTTAACCACTTCCTGATATCCGCCATATATGTATGGCAGATGTCGGTTCTTCAAAGATGCCACCTGCTTAGGAGCAGGAGAGCAGACGCCACAGCCGCCAGGTTTCTGCTGTTGCACAGTGACATAGGCTTCCAGCCCAAAGAGGAAAAGTGACAGACCACACCAAATACAACCTAAAGTTGCTCATTAGTTCCACTACATTGTGTGCTGTATAGAGGAATGCAGCACACGCTATGTATGCTAAACACTATTGAAAAAATAAGAAAGGCTGGATTACAGAGCAAGTTAAAGCTCAGAGCTGAAATCTCTCAGCCAGGGGTCCTTGTGCAAGGACAATGTGTGAACCTCATGTTTTCCAACTTTCACTTTGATGACAGCAGGGTGCTTCAGCCATAGACCATCTTTTTGTGGCTGGTGCGACTTGGATGGAAATAGTTTCTTACATATGATCTAATAGAAGGGTGCACTATTATTACAGTAAGTAGTGGAGCATTTGCCTGCAGAAACTTGTGGTGTACCCACATCTGCTCCCAACATTGCATGTTGGCTCCATGTCTGCACAGATCTTGATCTGGTGATTTGGATTCTGGTGTTGTATACCATTAACTCAGGGGAGGACACAGACAGCAGAGGGCCCCTGTGCAAAGATTGTGCCTGGGCCCCCCCACGCCAAATTCTCAACTTTACCTATTCCCTCCTAACATTACATACAGCAATAAAAAACATAGGGTGAGGCTACTTTCACACCTGAAGCACTACGATCCGGCTGGACACAAACCACAGCATGCAGAGGTTTGTGTCCTGCTGATTCTCAGCATTTTTGCCTGAATGTGGCCGGATCTCTGCCGGACCCCATTATAGTTAATGGGACCAGCAGGCATTCTGCATCCAGCAGTGCCGGAGCCAGTGAATTCCAGCAGGCTGTTCTCTGCTAGACCAGCCTGCCAGAATCACTAACGCAGATGTCAAGGTAGCCTAATACAGCACCACATACCTCTTACATCCAGTGATGTTGTCTTCTTAGATGTAGATGTTCTCTGTCCTCATCTTCTCCTTTCAGACAGACCGCCATGATGATTTCTTTCAACCATCTCTTCTTTCTGCGGAGTTTCACAGACATCTTAGTTTCCTACTTTTCCATCATCCTCTCACCTTCTGAACACCCCATCCTGCCACCTCTAATACTGAGACTCTGTGCTCCCCAATACTATACTGCAGAAACAGTCCCCCTGAAAATACTAGTACCACACAGATAGCGCCCCCTTCAATAATTATTGGCACAGAGTGCCCTAAAAAATAACTGCACCCAGGAAACAGTGTACCTGACACTAATAGTGTAAACATAATGTCCCCCAAAAATAATGATACAACAAATGCCCTGTTGTGTGGCAGTAAAAAATACCTCCTCTTAGTGCCCCCAGTGGAGCCAATGTCCCTATAGTGCCCTCATAATGTGTGCCAATGCCCCTATTGTGTGCCCAAAAAATCCTCTTAGTGCCCCCAATTAAGTTAAGGTCCCCATAGTGCCCCATAATTTGCACCAGCAAAGAATACTCTTTATAAAGTGCCCCCATAGTGCTCCTCCCCGTCCCATGATGCCTGACATAATGTCCAAGTATAAAATGCCCCTACAGAGTGCCCCAAGTAGATGCCCCGATAATGCTCCTCTCACCCCTTCCCCATAGTGCCCCCATATTGTGTGCCAGTATAAAATGCCCCTATATAATGCCCTCCAGTAGATGCCCTCATAGTGCTCCTTTCCCTCCATGTGTGCCAGTATATAATGCCCCATGGTAGATGCCCCCATAGTGCCAGTATATAATGCCCCCTTGTAGATGTCCCCATAGTGCTCCCTCCATCTGTGCCAGTATATAATGCCCCCTTACTAGATGCCCCCATAGCGCTCCCTCCATCTGTGCAAGTATTTAATGCCACCTTATAGATGCCCCCTTAGTGCTCCTCTCCCACGTGTGTGCCAGTATAATGCCTGCTAGTAGATGCCTCCATAGTACTCCCCCCCCCCATGTGTGCCAGTATAATGTCCCCATTGTGCTCCTTTCCCCTATGTGTGCCAGTAAATGCCCCCTCCATAGTGGGCAAAAGCGTAACGTTAATAAAAAAAAATAAACAGTTATACTTACCTACATGAGCCTGTCAGCGATGCGATGCAGGCCTCTTCCGGCCTGTGTCCCACGCTGTTCGGCTCAGGCGGCGCGATGACGTCATCGCGCCGACTAAGCCGGCCTCTGGTAGGCTGCAGGCCTGCAGCCTATCAGAGGAGCAGGTAAGGGAATCGCCTCTCCCCTGCCCTGCAATCATCTGTATCTCTGTCCTGAGGACGGCGATACAGATGAATATGGAGATGAGCGCTTCCACAATGGAAGCGCTCATCTCCTACTGCCGCCGGACCTCCCACGGGCCCCCCTGCCGCACCGGGCCCCCCACCGGTTCGGCTGCACAGGCGTGTGTCCGCCCCTGCATTAACTGTACAGTAATCTAATGAATGAAATAATAACTGTCTTGTAAGGGAGTATTTGTCCACAAATTTGTTGACTGTTTCCCATGACAATTATTAAAACTGTGAATGCAATTCTGTTGTAACATAAAGGATGTAACTTGACAAAGCAATAATGCAATCTCTTCAGAACACTGACCAACCTTTATGTAGAGTTTAAAATCTGGAAATTATGACTGGAAAGGTGGACATACTGTGTAAAGTGACCCTCCAGTTCAATCACCTTGATAGGGGATTGAACACAGCCAGAGGCGTAGCTAGAGGTTCAGCACAGGGGGGGGGGCGAAACATACTTGAGTGGGCCCCCCACTTAGTGGCTTCCCAAACGCACGTTTCCAACTTCACAGGCACATACTACTAGTTGTGGTTAGAATATTGTATTAGAAAGATGACTGTATAAACTGCTAGATCATCTATGCTGTTAAGTACAGTACAATAGACTTTCTACATACCCTACTCATACATACTCTACCACATAATGCAGTAAAATATAGAAGTAATAGGAGTAAAAAACAAGGGGACTCCTATGTTAAAGGAAATCTGTCCCCAGCTTTTACATCACTAAACTAACAGTCCCCTGCCCCCATCAAACCTCAGATAAGCTTAATGTGCCCCCATCAGACCTCAGATCAGCGTATTGTGCCTCCATCAGACCTCAGATCAGCGTATTGTGCCCCATCAGACCTCAGATCAGCGTATTGTGCCCCCATCAGACCTCAGATTAGCAAAATGTGCCCCCATCAGACCTCAGATCAGCAGAATGTGCCCCCATCAGACCTCAGATCAGCAGAATGTGCCCCCATCAGTCCTCAGATCAGCAGAATGTGCCCCCATCAGTCCTCAGATCAGCAGAATGTGCCCCCATCAGTCCTCAGATCAGCAGAATGTGCCCCATCAGACCTCAGATCAGCAGAATGTGCCCCCATCAGTCCTCAGATCAGCAGAATGTGCCCCCATCAGACCTCACATCAGCAGAATGTGCCCCCATCAGACCTCAGATCAGCGTATTGTGCCCCATCAGACCTCAGATCAGCATATTGTGCCCCATCAGACCTCAGATCAGCAGAATGTGCCCCCATTAGTCCTCACATCTGCCTACTGTGCCCCCATGAGACCTCAGATCAGCGTATGGTGCCCCCATCAGACCTCACATCAGCCTACTGTGCCCGATCAGACCTCAGATCAGCAGAATGTGCCCCCATCAGACCTCACATCAGCCTACTGTGCCCCCATCAGACCTCAAATCAGCAGAATGTGCCCCCATCAGACCTCACATCAGCCTACTGTGCCCCATCAGACCTCAGATCAGCGTATTGTGAACCATAAGACCTCAGATCAGCGTATTGTACCCCCATCAGACCTCAGATCAGCAGAATGTGCCCCCATTAGTCCTCACATCAGCCTACTGTGCCCCCATCAGACCTCAGATCAGCGTATTGTGCCTCCATCAGACCTCAGATCAGCGTATTGTGCCCCATCAGACCTCAGATCAGCGTACTGTGCCCCATCAGACCTCAGATCAGCGTATTGTGCCCCCATCAGACCTCAGATCAGCAAAATGTGCCCCCATCAGACCTCAGATCATCAGAATGTGCCCCCATCAGACCTCAGATCAGCAGAATGTGCCCCCATCAGACCTCAGATCAGCGTATAGTGCCCCATCAGACCTCAGATCAGCGTATTGTACCCCCATCAGACCTCAGATCAGCAGAATGTGCCCCCACTAGTCCTCACATCTGCCTACTGTGCCCCCATGAGACCTCAGATCAGCGTATTGTGCCCCCATCAGACCTCACATCAGCCTACTGTGTCCCATCAGACCTCAGATCAGCAGAATGTGCCCCCATCAGACCTCACATCAGCCTACTGTGCCCCCATCAGACCTCAAATCAGCAGAATGTGCCCCCATCAGACCTCACATCAGCCTACTGTGCCCCATCAGACCTCAGATCAGCGTATTGTGAACCATAAGACCTCAGATCAGCGTATTGTACCCCCATCAGATCAGCAGAATGTGCCCCCATTAGTCCTCACATCAGCCTACTGTGCCCCCATCAGACCTCAGATCAGCAGAATGTGCCCCCATCAGACCTCAGATCAGCAGATTGTGCCCCCATCAGACCTCAGATCAGCAGAACTTGCCCCCATCAGACCTCACATCAGCCTACTGTGCCCCATCAGACCTCAAATCACCCTACTGTGCCCCCATCAGACCTCAGATCAGCGTATTGTGCCTCCATCAGACCTCAGATCAGCGTATTGTGCCCCCATCAGACCTAAGATCAGCGTATTGTGCCCCCATCAGACCTCAGATGAGCAGAATGTGCCCCCATCAGACCTCAGATCAGCGTATTGTGCCCCCATCAGACCTCAGATCAGCATATTGTGCTCCATCAGACCTCAGATCAGTGTATTGTGCCCCCATCAGACCTCAGATCAGGGTATTGTACCCCCATCAGACCTCACATCAGACTACTGTGCCGCATCAGACCTCAGATCAGCGTATTGTGCCCTATCAGACCTCACATCAGCCTACTGTGCCCCCATCAGACCTCGCTGCCCCCATCATGCACGCAGCGTCAGGTCATAGTGCGCACCGGCCAGGGAAGACAGTGGAGCGCCGGACCTGAGGGCAGCCACAGCGCCGGACAGGTAAGAAAGATATTTTATTTTAATCTTATGTGGCTGGGTGGGCTGATCTGAGGTCTGATGGGGTCCCTAAATACAAGTGAGCACTTCCATAATGGAAGCGCTCACTTGTATTCGCCTGTATTCATCCTTGCTGGGCCCCCCCTGAGTTACTGGGCCCGGAGCCGTCGCCCCCCCTGCCCCCCGGTAGCTACGCCTCTGAACACAGCACTTATTTGGTGCCCTTCTTTACTTCTTTTCAGCTACACATCTACAGTACCAGTTCCTGGGCTCCTCTTCTGTCATCCAAGATGGCCGCATTGCTTCTCAGACTACCTGATGCATATTGATAGATTAAGACACATCTTGCTGCCCTCAGATTGGCCAGCGCTCCAAGAGCAGGGCTGAAAAAACAGTATGTATCTTGGACTATCAGTGGTAAGATATGGTGTGACCATCTCAGATTACTGAGAAGGAGCCTGGGAACCAGTGAGCCTGCAACTGAAAAGATGAAAAAGAAGTTACCAAGCAAGTGGTTTGTTCGATCCCAGTTAATGTGATTTTTTTCATGAACTTGAGTGCCACATTAATCATTTAGTATTCCTTCATACATCTGAATGCCTCTCACCTTCTCACCACCTCATATTTCTGCTGAATGCAAATGGATTAGTAGTCCATGTGTGGTGTAGGGTACTCACGAGGAGGTACAGATGGTCACTTCATTTTGATGGTGAGGGTCCTACAATTACTTTTATGATAGATCCTTATGCAAAGAGGTATCACTCAAGGAAAGGACAGGCATCTCGCTATCGCCATCTTGTGATAGTTGTTTCCTATTAGTCAAAATCTGACTTTTAAACAAGTCTTTGGACATGACAAAGTAAAATAGCCAAGCCAAATATCCAGCAGTAGACAGGTGTTTCGGGTGCATGGCCCTTCATCAAGCACCCTAAAACAGCTGTCTACAGATGGATGCTTGGCTATTTTCCTTGTTATGTCCCAAGACTTGATAAAAAAAAGTCAGATTTTGACTTATAGGGAGCCACTTCCACAAGGTGGCACTAGTGAGATGGTTCTCTTTCCTTGGGAGATACCTCTTTGCATATTGTTTTCCAATGGAGCACTGTCAATAAATCTCCATACAGGGCTGGTCTTTTTATGGAGATCCAGTACCCTACCTAAGCATCATAGATCTTTAAAAATATGACTTAATGGAAAAAGCTCATCTTCCCCTTTAATTATAATTTATGGCTGTGTTTATGTTCCTCTTGTCTTTTGAACTCATGACATGAAACGCAATCAATTATACACTGTGTTGTATAATGTGCGTTTAACATGGGAAAAGGGTTCCTTGTAGTTTATCTGTTTCACAAGGTGTGTGGCTGGATTTCTTTGAACAGAGAGAGACTTGCTCAGGCAGACGAGAAGCAATTCAGCCTCTGGCAGTAAAAATGCCACTTCTACTCTAAAGTCAACATAAAGTTGAGTACTACATGTGCTTATGTCAAAGCACGCTTCCTGAGAGGGCGTGAAGTATACACAAGCTGTACAGAAAGTCCACCCATTCTCCTCTACAAGTCATGCAATCTGTGACAGAAAGCAGCCATACACTCAATGAATACTCCTCCAAATATGGAGACATATTATGTTATCACAGCTAAAAATCTTTCAGATTTATAGTTGAACCATTCATATTCTCACATTCCTCTCCTTCTAAATCCTGCAAATTCCTTTCAGGTTCAAATATGACATCTTAAGACCTACAGTACATGTACCAAACTTGTATCCAGCAATTACCCACATATTAGTCGCTCTACACTAGAAGTTACACTTCTTTACTGATCTTGTCAATACTGACTTCCAATGAAATTGGTCCTGGCATGGGTTTAAGATACAGAAATTAGAAGAGCCCCATTGGGGACAGGGACTGCCGTGTATGATGACAACCTCTATAAAGTGCTATAGAGCAGGGGTCAGCAACCTTCGGCACTCCAGCTGCTGTGAAACTACAACTCTCATCATGCAACATGCTTGGCTGTTCTTCTAACTCCCATAGAAGGGAATGGAGGATTCTGGGAGTTGTAGTAAAAACAGTATGTTCATGTATGGCCTCCTCAAGGATTCCACCATCTAAAATATGGCTGAGGCTGAGAGTGTCCCACACCTGAGGACTGTGTTTGTGTGTCACGTGGAGAAGATCCATGGCCTCTGTGAAGTGCATGCCATGTGGAAAAAATCTGTAGCCTAGAACAAGTCGCCTAGCCATATGCATTCTTTACTCTAGAGGAAGACTCCAGAACAGGCTTGGTTTATACAGTATTAGCTATGGAGGTGGATGAAATGTCTGAAGATAAAGTAAGTCTGTTGACTAAGGAAACTCTTGTAACCACTTAGGCTACTTTCACACTTGCGTTTTAATATTCCGGTATTGAGCTCCGTCATTCATTGTCAATGGGGACAAAACTGAACTGAAGACAACGGAATGCTCCTGAAAGTATTCCGTTCCGTCTTCAGACTGGAGAACAAACCGCAGCATGCTGCGGTTTGCTCTCCGGTCCAGGCATCCGCACCAAGACGGATCCGGAATGGCCCCCAATGCAAGTCAATGGGGACGGATCCGTTTGGTGTGACACACTAGTAAACGGATCCGTCCTCTATTGACTTTCAATGGAGTTCATTCCGGATCCGTTTAAAAGATGTTAAAGATAATACAACCGGATCCGTTCATTATGGATCCACAAGGTTGTATTATCACTACGGATCCGGCGGGCCCCTTCACCCGCTGGATCCGTAGTAAAGCTAGTGTGAAAGTAGCCTAAGCCAGATGTCTCTTGTAAGACGTTTGTAACCAATAACCTGCCTGCTCTCCTCATGTGGTTTAGTAACTACTTGCATGCTCATTGCAATAACAGTTCTGGAGCATCTACTGTTATGATTCTGTGAAGTGCAATTATTCTGTTATTCCTTCTGGAAGGTTATGAACATCTTGCCAGCTTTCTGCAATGAAAGTCCACATGGATGTTACCAGTTGGTGGTTTAACACTATCCAATAAGTGCTGCAAGTGTCAAGACCCCCATCCCCCCAGAAGGAAATACCCAGATGGACCTTTATTGCAGACTGCTGGCACAACATGGATGTTATTGCATGTCAGAAGAGGTTACAAGATCTCTTTAAAGGGGTTTTCTGAGATCTTTTTACTGATGACCTGTCCTCTGGATAGGTCATCAGTATCTGATTGGTGGGGGCTCAACACCTGGAACCCCCACTGATCTGCTGTTTGAGAAGGATCCGGCAATTGCAGTAGCTCCGTGGCCTTCTCATAAATTTCCGTAAGCCATTTGACTTCATATTCATTGGTCACATGGCTTAGATGCAGCTCAGCCCTACTGAAACGATGGTCCAGACCAGTGATGGCAAACCTTTTACAGACTGAGTGCCCAAATTGCAACCCAAACCCAACATATTTATCGCAAAGTGCCAACACGACAATTTAACCTCAATATTGTATATCTTCCATGTACTTTATCGCTTAGTTATAATCGCCTGCCTGCATTCAATGTGCTGCCTGTGCTGTTCATAGTACTGATGAGTGGCAGGAAAGGTCTAAGGCATATTGGTACACCATAGACTTTTTCCAGGGCATGGGTGCCCACAGAGAGGGCTCTGAGTGCTGCCTCTGGCACCCGTGCCATAGGTTCGCCACCACTGGTCTAGACTCTAGAGGATAGGTTATTAGTAAAAAGATCTTGGAAAACCTGTTTAATCCAGTTGCCTCTGGTGAGACTGTTGTAATGGCCATGCTTTTTGCCCCACATGAGCCCAGTAAAACTTCTGTTGTAAGTTATCCCTGTGTCTGCCTGTTTCCTTCTACCGTGGTAGAGTGGGGAGCCCAGGTACAACATTCGCTAGCCAAAATGTTCTGAACCTCTTACATACATATACATTTTTATCTGGCTTTGTAATAATGACTATTGTCTCTGGTGATGACTGCATGAACTTAAAAGTTGACAACAAGCACTGATATACGGAGAATCGTTACCTTGGGTGAGTGATGCGGAAAGCACATCCTTTACTAGAATGCTTCTCAAATTACCCCCCTTCCCCTCATCTGCAGGATTGTTTGAAGAGCGCTGAGACAGACTCCAGAACTCAAAAGGAGCTGACAACAACTCCTGTTCTAACACATATGTCTCAAGAAATGCAACATACTGTCAGTCATCGTGGAGTCTCATCTCTTGTGTGTTCCCTGCTATCAACCTGTCATGTGAATCGCGTGTGGAAACCCTAGAAAACTATAGGCAGAGTGGAAATCAGGTACGAATAAGCTCATACAGGACTAACAAAATCTCCAGTACTATCATGAGGCTCCTACATCCTCCAATAAACACCAGCTCTAGCCAGTGGTTCACATTCATGGATGACTCTCTCCACCAGCAACAAGCTCCTCATCTTTTTCAATATACATCAGCTATGGAGTGTGGAATGTGATAGAGCGGAAATAAATATTCCGTATGAACCTACACCACAAGAAGACATATTAAACTCAGATATCTATTGTCTTCAGCTTTGGAACTGCCAATGTTCATATAGGTCAACACGAGAAAAAGTGCACTTATAATCTGCAGCAGGCCCATGGAAGATGGGTTATAGTTTGGAATTTTATCTGACGTAGACAGAGGTATCAATTTCAGATTCTAAATTATTATGCATTGCAAATGTTCATATTAAAGATGGGGACCAGGACCATACCAAGTCACGTCCTGGGGAACCGCCGGGGAATGATATCCAATCATAGTAGGAGGTAACATGAGGACTATAGCGATTCAGCAGATGAGTAGATAAGTTAGGACTTAGGGAGCGATTTATCAGAATTGGTGTAAAGGAAAACTGGCTTAGTTTCCCATAGCAACCATTCAGATTCCACCTTTCATTTTTCAGAGCTCCTTTACACCAGATTTGATACCCCCCCCCAGGGGCGTAGCAATAGGGGAAGCAGGGGAAGCAGCTGCTTTGGGGCCCAGACCCACAAGGGGCCCCCTCAGGAGGGAGACTAAAAGATTTTATTGTCAGGCCCCCCTCAACAGTATTATACAATGATATTATATACAGTGACACTATAGAAAGCGGATGGAGCGGCTGTCAGGCCTTGTCTGGGAGAGCTCAATCTTGACTAGCCACAAGAGTGAGGGTTGCATGTGAGTTCGGGGTTGCGAGGAAGTTCCTGGGGGGGCCCCATTTAAAAATTTGCTGTGGGGCCCAGTTAGTTGTAGTTACGCCACTGACCCCCCCCCCCCCGCCCCCCCCCCCCCCCCCCCCCCCCACACACACACACTTAGTTTTTACAAGGATTTGTTCCATATCTGTGGACATTATTGTAATCTAATGGACCAAAACCTGACATCACATCAAGATACCGATAGGGAATCTTGACATATACCAGTATATTGTCTAAAGGCTATCACAACACTTGTTGCGTATCTTTTGCAGGTTGCTGCTATGTCCATATTACAACGTTATATTTTGTCGAATGATACTGAGCTTTTCATTGGCAAAAGGTCATTGGTTATTTTACTGATTTCTTTTCAAGGTTAAAGCATTATGAGTGTGCCCCAATCTGCGGTGAACTTTTATCCTCAGACACAGCTCCTGGCACCTTTCCTAGACCTTAGTGTTACTTAAAGGGGTTCTCCGAGAATTAAGAAAATGAAAATACTTAAATATTACTTTATTATAAATATATTTCCAAATACCTTTCATTAATTATAATGGCTCGTTTTATCTGGGGAGCAATCATTAGGAGAAATAAAATGGCCACCATCCTATTAGTACACACAAAACCTGTTCTAATCACACAGGAGGACAAGTTACTTCACAACACTGAGGTAAAGAGCTGCCTCATCCTCCTCTCTGCTCTGCTTGTCAGAGATTATGATCCTGAATACAGATGATAAGATCTTCAGCTTAATTTCTGTCGGAATGGAGGAGGAGAGATGAAGTACAGAGAGGAGGTGGGGATGTGATTGATGAACAGCAGCACTTGTATGCAGTCTCCATTACCACAGTCTGTCCTGTCCATCCTCTCTGTACTTCATGTCTCCTCATGGACTCCATTCCTACAGAGATTCAGCTGAAGATCTTATCACTTGTATTCAGGATCATAATCCCTGACAAGCAGAGCAAAGAGGAGGATGAGGCAGCTCTTTACCTCAGTAATATTTAAGTATTTTCATTTTCTAAATTCCTGGATAACCCAAGAGGTTGTCTCTCTACAGCAAATGGCATTTATCATGTAAAGAAAGTTAATACAAGGCACCTACTAATGTATTGTGATTCTCCATATTGCCTCCTTTGCTGACTGCATTCATTTTTCCATCACATTATACACTGCTTGTTTCGAGGGGTTATGACCACCCTGCAATCCAACAAGGGTGATTGTGCTTGCATACTATAGGAAAAAGCTCTAGCCTCTCTGGTGGCTGGGACTATGGGAGCTCTCATGGGCGATGGCATGTATGTGCAGCAGCTCCCGTCCTGGCCACCTCGTATCTGCGTTGTAGTGGTGGCCATAACCCCTCGATATGAGCAGTGTATAATGTGATGGAGATATGAATCCAGCCAGCAAAGGAGGCAATATGGACAGTATATTCTTGAGCTGCAAACTCGCTCTGCCCTGACATTGCTGATTGACAGTTTTCTCCCTGTTACAGTGCATAGGGAGAATGCTGTCTATTGGAGGTGGGAAAGCAGGGGGAGCTCATGAATTTGACGGATGCCTAGTTCACAGTGCGCATGTTACCCCCAATACTTTTCACAAAATGACACCATATTCAAAAATGAATGACTTATGGATGACATACAATTGGTGACAGATTCCTTTCATTGAGGCTCACTAGGCTATGCCATAACATTATGATTGGGTGGGGAGGGTATGACCTCTAAGTTCCCTATCAATCCTGAGAATGATGGAATCAAAGTCCTTTCTGCTCATTCTATGAGCAACAGCACTCTCCCATCCACAGTTGAATAGGCAGTGTTGTCGTTCTCTGCTCCTTCATTCAGAGAATCTGTGGAGGTCATATTGCCACTAATGTTATGTCATAGCCCACCATCCCTTTAAAGGGGATCACTGTTTTGTAAGGAGTTTTCTGGATGTTCAATATTCATGGTTTATCCTCAGGATGGGTCATTAATATCAGATCGGTGGTGGTCTGTCAGCCAGCAACCCGCCGATTGCTGCGGACTCCTCACAGCATACCAAGCACAGCGCTGTACACTACATAGTGGCTTTGCTTGGTAGTGCGTTCACTTGAATGGAACTAAGCTGCAATTTAACGATTAAACACACCTTCACAGGCTTAGGGCTTATGCACACAAACATGTGCTGCCTGTTCTGTGCATTGGGAACTGCAAATTGCAGTCCCCAATGCACGGGCACCTTGGCAGATGGATGCAGACTAGAGATGAGCGAACGTGCTCGAAACGAGCACTATACCGCTCGGCTCCCCTGCGCTCGCATGGGCGCAGGCAGCCGCTTCCGTCCTCAGGAGGACGGAAGCGGCTGCCTGCGCCCATGCGAGCGCAGGAGAGCCGAGCGGTACAGTGCTCGTTTCGAGCACGTTCGCTCATCTCTAAAGCAGACCAATTGAACTTGAATCGGTCCGTGAACTGTCCGCAGCTCAAAAAATAGAACATTCTATTTTTTGGCGGTGAGGAGGCATGGACAGAAAACCATGGAAGCACTCCATAGTGCATCCGTGGGGTCCTGTGCCTCTGTCCTGCACCGCACCTTCCAGATTGCGGACCCATTCAAGTGAATGGCTCTGCATCCGTGATACAGTGCACAACCGGTGCCCGTATATTGCGGACCTGCTGTTTTTGGGGCACAATATGGGCAGCAGCCAACAACGGTCATGTGTATGAGCCCTTATACTTACTGGAGCACCAAGGCCTCTCCAAACAGCTAATGAGCAGCAAGAGTGGTTGGGGGGGTGATAGGAGTCAGACCCCTACTGATCAGGTATTGATGACCTGTCCAGAAGCTAAGGCATAAATATTCAACTCTTGCATAACTTATTTAACTCTGCATTAAAATACAGTGTGGCACATTTACAAAACATAATGTTTAAAGTGCCTTTAAAGGGTTGGAGCAATATGCTTAAAAAAAGGCACAAGTAGGATGTGGAGTCAATGCCTGTAAGAATTGCTTTACTAGAGAGAATGTCCACATTGGGCAATTCCTTTTTGTTGGTGAGGTCCTCTGATAATACGCTGATCACGACGGTGTGTTTAGTTGCTGTGACCCCTAATGATCAGCTGTAACTTGACAGCGCCACCACAGGGTAAATTAAGCATTACATGCTGCTTATGGACAGTGAGCCAGTTTCTTCAGAGCAAGACACCATCTTTGCGGCCACTCCTTTATCTGGCTGATATACAGAGGTCCTGAAAATTGACCACCTCTGCTCCCCCCAACTCAAAATTCTGTAATAGGCTTTTTATAAATGAGTTTAATAATCCAGACAACCCCTCGTTTTCACTTGTTTTCATGCATTTTAGTCCACTGCACCTTCATTTATACCCAAATAAATTCCAAATTCCTTTGGATCTCAGGGAATCAGAGGAGGATTTTCTGACATTATCCTGACCCGACAGGATCTGGATTACCAAATAATCTGAATTAACAGGCATAGGAAAGCACATAAAAAGTGCCTGTAACAATAGATAACCTTCAGGAAGACAGTCCAAAATGAACTACTAGCATAAATATGCCGCGGTAGAAATAAGTGTTATGATTTCTGTAATATTGGATTCCAAATTATGGGTGTTTTCCTGTAGTGCCACACTTATATGATGAACAGATACAACAGTGGAAAGGATGACTGGATAATAGATGGACAGCACATCCAACATCTAAAGCCTGGATTACATGCTCAGTCTCTTTAGTTCACTATGTACTGTACAATGTCCTCAGTGCATAACTGAAATGATGGTTTAGCAGAAACTTCTGCCCCCCTCAATGTCACATGATTTATGTTACATCTGTGACCTTTACATGGTGACACTAAAATCCTGAAGAGTGCAGAGTGCTGCTTAGACATCACGATCTGACCATAAATGATGACTGAGTTGTCCACTGCAAAGATCAATTCAACTGGTGAACAAGTGTTTTGCTTGGTTATCGGGTGATCTGCAGTACCTTTACACTGGCAGATTATCGGGAAAGAACATTTATAGGAATGTTCATTACTGTTAATCTGCCCAACAATTGGGCAGTCTAAATGTACCTTTGTTGGGGTTCCTTAAAAAGTGTGCTAAAATATGAAGATGCCCATTTTCTCCCTGTCGCTTCCAGCTCCAATTGATTGGGTTCAAGATGTTAAGGCTCCAATTTTTTATAATCAATTTAGGAAAATTAGGAAAAATAAGGAATTGTTATAATCTTTTTGAGTACGGTAGGTCAATGTTTAGCACTGATGCCTTGCAGCACTAGAGTCTGGGGATCTAATCCAACCAAGGACATGGAGTTTATGTTTTCTCCATGTGTGCATGGGTTTCAATCTAGTACTCTGGTTTTCATTTTTTTTTTATATATAGAGAGTTTATTTTAAAGGGTCACTGAGTTTTCATAAAAATTTTGATATGTCATAGAGATATATCAAAGATTTTGATCAGTGGAGGTCTGGGTGCTGAGACCTCCACTGATCACTAGAACGAGGAAAGAGAAACGTTCGCATATTGTGCTCTCTCTCGTCGCTGCAGGAGAGAAAGCAAGATCGACCCATTAAGAGGTCTATGGACCTGTCTCAATTCCATCCTCTGCAATAAGGAGTGAAAGCATGATATGCAAACACTTCTCTCTCCTCGTTCTAGCAATCGGTGGGAGTCTCAGCACTCATAACCCCAAATCTTTTGATATGCCTTTATTTTTTTATATTTTATATTTACCAAAACTTAGTGATCCTTAAGTCTGTTCAATTTAAACTTAATTATTTTTTTTTGTTGTCTTTCATTAAATACAGGGCATTGTCTGAGTTCAGAACTTCCTATATACCTCCTGTAATTGTGCTCATCTTATTCCCACACATATATTCCATATAGGGCTCTGTCTGCTGCCAGGAACTAGACGCTTAGTTAATATTTTTCTCTGTGATGTAAAATCACTGGAGTGTGTTTCATTAATGAACAGAAGTCAAGGGAATTTTGCTGAAGCTTGGAATGGACTGACTGACAATAAACTGAACAGGTTGTGTAAGCAGAGTAAGTGGATCTAATAAAAATGATTTATTGATAACATTGTGGAGCATGTTATATATACACACACACCATTCAAGATGGGCCATAAGCACAGCTTTTTTAGATTCATCTTCAACATAGCAGAGTCATTAGACCCACAAAGGTTTTATACTGCCAACCGTCTGTAAGTCTATACCCTATGTGCTTCATAGTTTCTCGAAATGGAGGAGACTACAGAGACCACAAAAATAAGTCAAATAAATCTCTTGTACCTTATTTTAAGAAAGCTTTATCATTTTTAAGATATCTGTTTACTGTCAATAAATAGGAACGTTCTTGAGTAAATTTAGTGGCTGCAAACCTGGACCTACAGTAACCCATCCTGCTCTCAGATTAGACTCATATACAGAATGTATCTAGTCTAGGCAATGCTCTATGAGCTAAATACATAAGCAGCTGCACAAATCTCACATTGCACACATTGCGGAATTATGCCCAGATTTCCATGTGGAACAACTACAGAATATTACAGTACCAGCAAAATGTATGAGATTATACAAATCTCATGTACACTTTATGGATTTTTCCATATGGAAATTAACCTGCATTACGGATTTCCAAATCCGCAGCATGTCAATTATGTTTGCAGTTTAAGCTGCGGATTTCACCCTTTTCAACGGAAGGGTGAGAACTGCAGCAAAACAGCATCTACTCTGTACCAGAATTTGGGTGCAGATCTGCTGTAGAAACGCACATAAATCCACACTGAAAATTTGTGTGGATCTTATGTGCATTCTCCCGCACCTGTGTGCAGGTGGTCTAAGGCTACCTGCGCAAATTGCGAATTACATACCTTTTTTCCAGCGCAGATTTTCATTTGAAAAACCCCATCATAATATAGTACCAGCAAAGTGAATGAGATTAGACAAATCTAATGCACACTTTGCTTTTTCTTTCTGTGCAGAATTTGACCTGCCGGCAGCAGCATGTCAATTCTTTATGCGATTCTTATATGCTGATTTTACTCTTTGCAATGCAAAAATTGAGATCCATGACAAAACTGCAACAAAAAGCGCAAGTAACACATGCAGATTTGTTGCATAATTTCTGTTTGCAAACCTGTACCCATATGCAGGTACCCTAAGGGCTCATGCACATGAACGTATTTTCTTTCCATTTCCGTTCCATTTTTTCTGCAAACCGTATGCGGAACTATTCATTTTAATGGGTCCACAAAAAAAAACGGAAGGTACTTCGTGTGCATTCTGTTTCCACATGTCCGTATTTCCGTTCCGCAAATAAATAGAACATGTCCTATTATTGTCCGCATTACAGACAAGGATAGTACTGTTCTATTAGGGACCAGCAGTTCCGTTCCGCAAAATACGGAATGCATGCGGATGTCATCCGTATTTTTTGCGGATCCATTTTTTGCGGAACGCAAAATACATACCATCGTGTGCATGAGCCCTAAGGGTGCCTACACACAATTCAGATTTGGATGCAGAAAATCCCCATGAAATCCGCACCAAAACTGCATTTTAAAAAAACACATAAATCTGCTGTATTTATCAAGATTTTCGTGTGGTTTTTGTGCATGTTTATGCATTTTTTTGTTGTGGTTTTTATTGGGAAAACCACTCTATGCAAGGTGCAGATTCGCACAAACAATTGATTGTATGGCATGCCAATTTCAAACAATTTCAATTTCAATAAACAGGAATGTTCCTATTCCCTTACAGCAAACAAATGACAATGATAATAAATGAAGATATAGAAGCATATCAGGAACTTGTCATTTACAGGGTAATTTAGCATTATTTACATAAACCTGGAACACATAGCCACCAACCTAAAATACCTACATATCATGAAGAAACATCACCTTATACTACAGCAGTAACATCAGCTACATTTCAAGTTCATATTCTCAAATTTTCCCCAACAGTAACTCAGATTTGGAGAAAATGATGGAATCATCCTCTCCAAATGAAACAATATAAAAAGTCTTCTCATTTTTTCCAAGTAAGTGTAAACTTTAAAGTCCCATAACCCAGCATCCAACTATTACTCCTAGTTATTAACTTATAAACATGGAAATTCTATAATCTTATTATATCTAGAGAAAAGAACTTAATACAGCTGTATGAAAGCTAAGGGATAGGTTCTCTTACCTGATGAGGAAGAAAATGAGCCACTGCATAGATGTGGACAGGGTGTCTTGGCTGGCCCCAAATATATCACTGACTGTGGCTGGAATATGCTCAGTTTCTAGCAGGTGAAGCCCTGGGTTACCATTCTTCTCCTGTTTCTTTCTATCTTGGCTCAGGATGAAACTTTTCCCATCCACTTCTGCTAAGATGTGGATAAAAGCGTCCATCATGTCTCTAGTCACTCCCCACACTGCTGACTTGAGATGCTGCATGAACTTGCCATACACAAAGTTGTAGAATTCGTTATTGACTTGTTGGAAGTCATTAAATATTGTTCTGACAGGGTTTGGGAACCTCCGGAGCCAGGGCATGACATCTACCAGGCTTCCTGCACCTACTGTTTTACTGAATTTATCATTGTTGCTGAGGAGAGCCTGGAACTCCAAGTCCTTGTGGCTATAGCGCCGGCCAAAGCATACTGCACACATCACATTAGCCACGGCCACCACCAGATGTCCCCCAGGGGTAAAGTATTTACCTCCTTCTCCGAGAGCAGAGAAGACCTTAATCAGATCATGGGTCTCACTCAAGACATGTTGCCCCAGTCTCCGCTTAGTGTCCAGATTACTAGTGGAGAAGGCTCTTACTGTGGACTGGGCAATTTTGCGATGAGCCTTCCATCTGTCATTGTAGAGTCCAAAAGCCAGGCTTCTGCCCCCTGACACGTACTTGAATGAGGCAAATCCAGGGCGACCTGCAAAGTCTGCTCCTTTGTGCAGCAAAGCCTGTCTGATGACCTTGTCTCCGTTCAGCACCACCACTTTCTGGCTCCCCAACTTGATCTGGAAGATCTCTCCATACTTTTTGGCTAGTTCCACAAAAGCCAAATGAGGAGATCTACCAAGTTGCATAGCATTACCTATGATGGGCCATGGGAACGGGCCAGGTGGATGGTTTGCTTCTAACCATCTGGGCAAGATCCAGAATTGGAGCCACTTAAAAAGGCAAATGGCCGAAAGTGCGCACAGAACAGAGACTAGAAAATTGTACACAGAGGAAGGAGAAAACTCTTCATGCATCTTCAACATTGCAATTTAGACCTAAAGCCATACATAAGAAGAAAGAATTATGAATAATATAAAAAAGTCCATAAGCTGCCCTCACTGTTATAACTCTATCCGCTAATTGTTCTCTACACTTTGCTCCAGAACAAACCTCCATTTGTGCATTCAGGGTATTTTCTATTATGATAACGGTTTATGCGACAACTTTAGCCCTAGAAATCTCCTGCTAGACTCACTTCCACCACCTACAGATGCATTCCCAAAATGCAAGCACACCTGCAAGGCTGAGGAGTTCGGAAGCTCCTATATACCTCCTGTAATTATGCTCCTCTTATTCCCACACATGCATTCTTCTATGATCCAGAACATCACTGGTGGTCACACCTGGACCTTCATCCACCATAAATTTACCTGGGCTGGAGAGGTTGTATCCACCACTTTAATCACTGATTTAAATGATTTAATCGTTTTACACCCTTCTCGGTGGAGAACAATTAAGCAGCTTCAGAAGATGTGACTTCAAATGACTCCATTGTCTTCTCATGCATTATAGTTCTTCAGGTGTTGGGTGTATAATTAGGAGGATCCTGTTGGAGTTCTTTAGAAGACTGATGCAGGATCCACATTGGAAGGTAGGTGAGACTTGTTCTCCAGTTCCTCAGCATGATCTTTTATAGGAAGCCCCTCTCTTGTCCTACTGTGGGACTAGTTTCCTCCCCGGGAGGCACCCCTTGGTCACCGCCCAGCTCCTCACCATTGGACCCTTAGCAATCCTACCACTTATTGGAAAGCTGAACAGCTCCTGGATCACACTGATTTTCCCTTCTCACTGTGAAGTTAGTAGCTGACTTCATCCGGAAATCTGCCTTACTTGTAATTGGCTGAATGATCGTCTCATTAAAAGGCACTGTCACCCATTAACCCTTGCAGAGCTATGGTAAGGTGAGTCATCTAACAAGTAAACCTCAGCATGTCTGGATGGAGTTAAATGTCTTTGCACAGAGCTGCTCTGCTGCATCTAGTTCTCTTTTCTCAGTGTGTAGGACTTCAGCTTGTAAAGAGGAGATAGATGTAGATCTGTTGTGTGGTTGAACTTCATTCATTAGGTAATACTTGTATGACTGCACACTAATGCTGGATAATCACATCATTTTGTAGTGGAACTACAAATTCCAGCATGTATTGTGTCAGCTACAGACTCTTTGGGAGTTGGAAATGCAATCATGTTCTGGCAATCCTAGAATGGTGGTTATAATGAGACCTGTAGTTCCACAACTAGAGGATTGACTGGACTTGATAGGACTTGTAGTTCTCCCATACAGCAAACCTGAATGAGACATCTTGACCTTTGATTTTATCAACAATCCTATTTATGACTCTCAGTTCTGTGCACATCCAGAGATATCACATCTGAAACAGGGTAAATGAAGACTTCATACAAGATATTACTGAGTGCCAAAGGACAAACTCAGCTGTGCTGGACGTACATACCTGTCTGTTTCACACCTATTTGTCAATTATTTCAGGGGAATACACATGAAATGCTAACAAATGATCAAGCATATCAGGGAATCATGAGACACCTTTCAGATATGAGCATTCCTTTCCGTTTTTTAGATGTTTGATGTCCACCGCTCACAATGAAAACCAAGTCAGTATGTTCTACAGCACTTGCGGATTTTGTCACAGATTGTGACACGGATTTGGCCCATATTTTACCTTTTGCACTGCAATCAGTGAAATCTGCATTGAAAATCTGCACAAACAATTGACATGCCACGGATTTCAAAATCCACACAGTAGGTCAATTTCCGCACCATGTACATGAGATTTTAAACATGTCATCTAGTTAGCTGGTACTGTACGGTATTTTGCTGCTGATTTTTTGCAGTGTGTGTACATGCCCTTTGTCTTGTGTTTTTACCACTTAAGAATAACTACATGCATTTTTTTGCCCACCAGTTTTTTTGCAGCATTTTGTGGTGGTTTTGCAGAGCGTTTTTTGCAGTGTGTTTGTCCACTACCATTTTCTTCGTGGTTTTTTTCCCTATAGAAGTGATGTAGAAATGCCTGAAAAAAATGCAAAGAGCTACAGTATGCTACCTTTTTTGTTAAGAAGTCGGACAGGTAAAAAATATCACGTAATTAACACCAGGAACAAAAATGATTGTGTGTTCTGCAATAGATCTTCAGCTAACATGTGAAGCTGGCATTTTACTGCAAAAAACACACGAAAAATCATGGGTGCAAAAACATCACTAAAAACAAAAAAGGGCAGAAAAACAACAGCGAAAACCTACGTGTGAGAGCATCCGTATTGTAAAAACTTCTGCCACTGTCCCCAAAATGAGGTTTGCATAAATCCATGCACGTGCTGCAGAAACCCCTTCAGATGAGTGGAATGGATTATTCAGGCGCAAAAATTTCTGCAGCTAATCTGCTGTATGTCAATTTACCATAAATGCACCAACATTTTCACACAGTTTTCATTTAAATTGATGTTTGTAGGTAGAAAATACCTTCAAAAACAGCATATCTCAGTAGGAACAAAATAAGGCCCCTTTCACACGACAGTATTTTTTGCGGGCTCCGATCCGCATTTTTCACATGAAAAATCGGGACCCATTGATTTCTATGAGGCCTCTTTCACACGAACGTTGTGTTTTGCGGTCCCCAAATTGCAAAGCAGCAAAAACAACGGATGGCATCTGCGTGCATTCCATATTTTGCGGAACGGAACAGCTGCCCCCTAATAGAACAGTACTATTCTTGTCCGTAATACGGATATTTTTTTTGCGGGCTACGGAACGAAGCAACGGATGCGGACAGCACACGGTGTGCTGTCCGCATTTTTTGCGGGCCCATAGAAATGAATGGGTCCGGAGAATGGGATCGGAGCCCGCAAAAACAACGTTCATGTGAAAGAGGCCTGAGTCCGAAAAAAATACTGAGAGCATACGGTGTGCTGTCCGCATCCGTATGCCCGTTCCGTAGCCCCGCAAAAAAAATAGAACATGTCCTATTCTTGTCCGCAAAACGGACAAGGATAGGCATTGTTATAATGGATCCGCAAAAAAACGGATGCCATACGGACGAACACAACGTTCGTGTGAAAGAGGCCTAAGACTGGAGTCAAAAACATTTTTCTAAAAAAGCAACAACAAAAATGCATCGAGGAGATTTACAAAAAGAAAAATACACCAGAAATAAGGTAAAAATTGCAACAAAAAGTGTACATATTGTGCCAGATATACTGTATGTGTTTTAGATATTTTATGCCTTCCTCTAGGCACTGGAAAGAAAAAACGTTTGAAAAATACAATGCCACAATAACATAACTTACATAATGTGTTTAAATCTGGCCTTGGACTATCCCAACATAATGTATATATGATACAATATATCTGACTGCAAACACTGGCATAGCTTCATGCACCTGTGGCATTAATGATCTACCAAACCCTGATATGTCAATGAGGTTTCACAATTCACTGTAGTAAATTTCTGATAATGTTTCCAGTGAAATATTATACTTGTGGCAGTTCCCAAGTAAACAGTTGTACGTCTGTTCTTTGTGTTTGAACAAACTTGCTCAAAGATTCATTATATTATGACATAGCTGGCAACGGAAAATAATAGTAGGTTCCATATCCAGACATATTTTATGATCGACTTCTGCTGTCATGATACTACAACTCTCAGCAAGTCCTCCCAGGTACCAAAAATAGGATGACCAGCCACCTATGTTTATAACATCCTGGCTTTGGCTTACAAATACTGGAACAAAAGCCTTCAGCCCATTCCAGCAGCTATAGTTGTGATCCATATGAAACCAATACCAAATAAACGTATTTTAATGTATGGCAGTTACAGAGATTTTTAATGGTGAGTCCTAGCATGAAAATTGAGGCAATCGATCCTCCATATTAGGCCTCTTTCACACGACAGTATTTTTCTGCGGGCTCCGATCCGCATTTTTCATTCATTTCTATGGGCCCGCAAAAAATGCGGACAGCACACCGTGTGCTGTCCGCATCCGTTGCTCCGTTCCGTAGCCCGCAAAAAAAAATAGAGCATGTCCTATTCTTGTCCGTATTACGGACAAGAATAGTACTGTTCTATTAGGGGCCAGCTGTTCCGTTCCGCAAAACACAACGTTCGTGTGAAAGAGGCCTTAGACTGATTTATTTTTTTTTAGAAGTTGTTTCCAGAAAATTTCAATCCATAAATCTCACATAGAACCATAATACGGTTCTGTAGGTTTCAGAATACGCATGGTTGTCCATACTATATGGCCAAAAGTATTGGGACACCTACACTTTCCCTCTATATGAGTTTTTATGACATCCCATTCTAAATCCATGGGCAGTGTGTCTGTGGAAATTGTTGCCCATTCATCCAGAAGAGTATTTGTGAAGTGAGACACTGATATTGAATGGGAAGGCCTGGCTCACAACCTCCATTCTAAATTATACCATAGGTGTTCAGTAGGGTTGAAGTTAGGGCCAGTCAATGTCTTCTGCACCAAACTCACCCAACCATGCCTTTATGGACCTTGCCTTGTGAATTAGGGCATATTTAATCTGGAATAGTTCCACAAAGTTGGAAGCATTTGTTGCAGATGGCCCAGGAGAGGGGAGCCAAGGATAGGACTGGTAGTTTTAGTTGTGGGGGTGGAAATTTTCCCCTTCTGGCTTTCTGTAGGGCCATGCAGTGACTGGAGGGCCCACCTTTTCTTTCCTTGGGTTAAACTCTGGTATTGGGACACCTGCCTGGTGGTAGTTGGGGAGCCCTTGTGAAGTGTTTTGGCAGGTTTAAGGCAGGAGTGTGGGTGAAGTGGTGCGTAGATGATGGAGGAGTCAGTAACCAGGCCAGTTGATATCAATAAATAATTTGCTCTTTATTAAAATGCAGAATAAGAGTAGTAGTAAATTCGACAGTAAGAAGACACAGTTCCAAGTACATCACAGTGTAATTCTTCCCCAATGGCAATATGTGGACAGAAGCAATGATGGAGGTTATAAATTCCTGGACTCAGGAGAGCAGGTTTAAGGTACAGCTGGCTAAACTGTCTCCAAGTGTGGAAGGGTGCAATAGCAATGTTCCTTCTCACAGCAGTAAAGTCTCTTTCTGCCATAAACATGCAAAATACCTAACGTCTTCCTTATGAATAATTTTTGATGGAAAAGCTTTTGATGGAAACTTTGTAATATGTTTTATCAGTGAGAAATGTCTAGGTCTCCTGATATCAGCTGTTTATCAGCTTCTCCTTTCCAACCTGCTTATTGTTTTTTTATTTAAAAAATACTTTATTCCCATCCAGGACGGATTTGCTCCACAGAGGGATCATATTACACATGTCAGTGCAAGTCTATGGAGAGGGAAGGGGGAGAGTGTGAGTAGGAGCTGAGGAGATACACAGAGACATGCAGAGTGCACAGCTACAGGGGATGCTTATGACTGTGCACAAGTGCTTCATTCACAAAAATACAGGTCAGTACTTCATTATCCTGGGGCTGATTCTGAGTGACAGTGAGACAGGAAGGAGATTAGAATATGTAAAAATGCATTATTTATCTTGTACTGTTCCTGAGTTACATCCTCTAGTATAGTCTAGAGTTTTATACAATTCTTCTTCATACTTTTGAAAACTGTCAAAAAGCTGATATTCATAGTATGCACATCTTGAAGTTTTCATATGAGAATTAGGTTTCAACTTTTCCATTTGATAAGTCCAGTAGTCTGTTCTAGTAGAGATGCAGACTACTTTAATTACTGTATCCAGCATAGCCGGACACTGCCGGATTCCCATTCACTATAGTGGGATCTAGTGGATTTCCGGCATAAATGCTGGCTCTCTGCCAGAAAGATACTGCATGCAGTGGTATTTCTCTGACACATAGCTTTAAACTAGTATTTTAATCTGGGACATTGATACCATATCGCTACCTCCAGGTTCCAAGTCCACAACCCACTCCTGTCTCCAGAACAGGGTCCTTGAAGTGAAGGAGTACGCATGTATGGCTTACTCTTCATTTATCAAAATTGGACTGCAGAGCCAGTACCAGTGCTTGCCTATTTTTGGTGCTTCCATGTGGTGAATATAGGATGGCCGCACATGCGTGGCTGATCTAAGCAGTTCATTTCGAGGGACCCCATTCTGGAGACAGGAAAAGGTCCCAGAGGTGGGACCCACACTTGACTGGCATTGATGGCATATCCTAGTGACATGCCATCAATATCTCAGATGGGAATACCCCTTTAAATCTTATCTCCTCCCTCCGATCAGTGACGATCCGACCATGGAGACCCTATTAATCTCAAGAACGGGGATCCAAATACCTCCAAATTAATAAAGTAGAGGGCAAGAATGTTCTCTATCACTGCATTCACTACCGAAGACAGCTGCATTCTGGATTTGGCTACTTGCTTCCAAATTGAACTGGTTTTCTGACTGCTAAAAAAAACCCATACATTTTTCCAAATGTTGACAAATAAAGCCATTTGGTGGCCACAGCAGTGACATCACTTAGGACATGTTACAACTGTAAAAGGGGATATTATTGGTATTTTGGGATGTACCAATAATTAATATACATAAATAGGCGAAAACCCGCTTCCGCTAGTTCCGCCTATTTATGCCTAAGTAAGTCACCTACTGTCTTTCACACAACCTAAAAGGGACTCAAAGTACACGTTACCAAACAATACACTGCACACTGTATTATAAATAATAACAATATTTATTATTTATTAACAATACAGTACAATAAAACCCTAGCTACACTACACAATCCCGTTTAACTCCAACCACAATACTAACTAAACAATACACACACACTTATAGGTAGCCGCCCTCCCCAGCCTATCTATATTACTATCCCTAGGGAGCAAAAAGAGTTAAATTACAGTACAATAAGCAACAGGGGATAACAAGGGGTTTTGGCAGGGAAGGGGTTAATTCAAGGGAATGGTTGGACAAGGGTACAGCAAGGCAGGGGTAAAATGGTAGGGCAAGGGTACAGCAAGGCAGGGGTTAAATGGTCAGGGGTATCAGGGCTATGGTTGCTAGCAGGGAATGCAGGGCAGGGATATGGTTGCAGGGGTTACAGGGCAGGGTACCAGGGGTTAATGCAGGGCAGGGTTTTAGCAGGGGTTGTTGGTGGCAGGGCAGCTGGGGTACATACAGGGCAGCACCAGGGGTTAATGGCAGGGCAGGAGAAAGAAGGGGTTAATCATTGGTGGTTCAGGGGGTCAGGGTTACTCAGCCAGTCCCAAGGGGGGGTTTGCTCGTCGTCTAGGGAGATCCTTGCTTGATTCTTGCTTGCTCGTTCGTCCAAGGGGTTAATTCCCGCTTGTAAGCTTGTTCTCCAGGGGATGATTCTTCCTTTGGGGAGGCACGGCTCAACCTGAAGAGCGCAGCGCGATCGGGTTATTTAAACCCGGTCGCGCTCGCTCCCTTGCTCCCGCGCTGCCAGCGAGCGCGCCGGAAGCATGTGCACGAGTGCCGGTGCGGTGCTATGACGTCACCGCGCTGGCCCGCGCTGTTTCCCGGGCGGAGGATCTCTTTGATCCTCCGCCTGGGGAGCGCTTTGTATCTCCGGCGCTTGTAATTACAAGCACCGGAGGTACGCGCCGGACAGAGACAGGGAAACCTATTGTTTCCCTGTCCTGTTAATTGCCCCCAGCAGCGCTGAGGGTAATTAACAGAAGGGACAGAAGATCATATCGATCTTCTGTCCCTTTGAAGTACCTGGGACTGGACTAATTAGTCCAGTCCCATGTCTCCAGCTATCCCCAGCAGATGGCCTTTGTCCCTCTGCTGGGGGCTATGGGGGGGGGCACCCTGGCTGTGACATGTATATAGATACATGTACATGACTGGGGATCATGTACATGCATCTATATACTTCTGGAGGATATTAGGGGTATATATGGATAAAGGGGGCATGAACAGAACCAGGGGACATTATATAAAGGGGGCATTATTATAAAGGGGGCATACATGTATATGGGGCCTAAACAGGGGGACATTATATAAAGGGGCAATTATATAAATATATATAGACATAGGTGCATGTTAATGGGGGCACATGCACACATATCTATATATATATACATACAGTTAGAGCACCTGGTGGATATCCACATCCACCAGGGCTTTAGGCCCATGTAGCCATGGGGCCACAGGCCCTAAATTTGGGGCCACCCATATATGCATATACATATGGGTATATGCATATATTGTAGGCGGCACCCACACTTCCTTCTACAACAACTGTGGCTGGTGTATGCCTGCCTCAATGGCATGTTGAAATGAAATAGAATTTGCGCACAGAAAAAGTCAACACTTTACATTTATTATAGAATATATTTCAATTGTTGGTTTGCTCTGTTTCTTTTTTGGTTGTATGTTAGATATATGGACCCTTCCTGTTTCAATGAACAAGAGAGATTACATGGGCAGTAGGTATTAAAGGGGTTTCCTCACAAAGGACATTTATCAATAATGAACCCATAGATGGGACATGTAGCATTCTTGGAAGCACCACAGATGGGACCCCTAGGATCACTCAAACATTGATCCCAACGCCTCTTTTTCTCCTTGGTTGTTTCCATCAATACCAAAGACTTTGAATGGAGAAGTGTAGAATCCTCACTGTGATTCATTATGAACAGGGAATCCAGGGCTTGGTGCAGGGGCGGACTGGGAACTTAAAGTGGCCCTGGAAAAAATACTAAAAGTGGGCCCCATTTTGTAGTTGGATCCGAATTGATGGAAGGCAGGGCGAGCAATATCATATTGTGGCACATTATACCACCCCAACATAGCCAAATACCTCAGTTCATCACAAAATACTGACAGCAGCACAAAATATATCCCCAAAAACTTCCCCTGGTTGGCTGTGAGGAGGGCCCAGGCAGCCCCCTGGGCACCGGCCCACCGGGAAGTTTCCCTGTAAGGTCTATGGCCAATCCGCCCCTGGCTTGGTGGACATCTCAGTGATCATACATTTATCATTGATTCCTTATTCTCATTGAAATTCCTTTTTGTCAATGCAATTCACACTTTTACTCATATATCCGTCATATGTAGATTATAATTTTAGTCTGCAATTTTATTACAAGAGTCTAGCATGTAACCGCATCCGCAGGAGACCTTGCCAAAGTGCTTAGAATCCTGACTTGTACTAACAAAGACCTTTTAAAGAGCACAGGCTGCCAATTTGGTCAGTTTGTTTTGAGCTTGCATAACATTTATGTAATCTGTTTTTCGGTGCCTTGTTCCTTTGGAAAGTGAGAACTGGGTTTTCACAGTGCTAATCTTGGATTGTACCCTGATTTGGATTAGCCATTTGCGGTGTAAAGTGTTAAATTTCTGGACAGAGACGAGGTCACCGGTTATACATACATGATACATCATATCTATGGAAACACTAGCTGCAGAGATCTGCTTTACAGCAGAGACTTAAATGACAGATTGACTTTATTGGGAGTCTGCCGTGAGCATGCTCTGTGCCATGTCAAGAGAGAAGACAGATTGTTCAGACATGATGCGACATTATGTTATATATGTGCCAGTACAGTCACATCACTGCATTTATTACTCCTGTACTGGGACATAACTATACTTGTTATCTCTGCACTGTTACATCATTATGTCTTCTATCCCTGTATGGTTTCTTTACTGTATGTAATGTACCTGTCATTCTCTGCATTATGTAGAACATAACCAAGGGCATACCTATAGGGGGTGCAGAGGTAGCAGTCGCCACCGGCCCAGAAGCCTGAGGGGGCTCAAAGACCCTGGTGCCGCATAATGTCAAGTTACACCTCTGGCCGGAGGGAAGGGGTTAGGTCAAGAATTTAGCATGGGGGGAGCATTTCAATTTTTGCCTCAGGCAGCACAAAGGCTATGTGCTACCCTGCCCCTGGCCACAAAGCACTAAGGGAAGGGGACCCAAGCTGAACTCTTGTACCAGGGCCCATGAGCCTTTAACTACGTCCCTGGACATACAGTAAGTGTAGGATTTATTCATGTGCAGGCAAATCATGGTATGCATTTTTAGAAGTGGGGAAGTATATAAAGTGTATGACCACATAGTGGGGTCGTGAAGCTTTCGGGACATGGCTGGCTGCAGTCGAGAACCATGTGGCCAATTATGCCACAGCTGCCTTTTATTTGACAAATGAAGATGGCACTCTATAGCTGGTCTGCATTGGTAATGATGGTACGGCGCAGTATTGAAGGCTCACAGCCGCACCATGTAGTCGTACCCTTATTGCACTAGCAAATAGGGTCCGTTTACCTGAGGTTTTCCACTAGTTCCTCTGACACATAATAGCTGTCCATACACATAGGATAAAAGTGGGCCAATTTTGGCCAACCATTGTTTAACAATTTTACAAAGGCAAATGATTTGCAATGGTCAACGGTAGACTTCTGTCTGCTGAAAATGTGATAATTTCTCACTTTGTGAAAGCCCACTATGACTTTTTTTATAAGTTTGCTCCCTGATTGGCCAGTTTTGTCCATCACATTGCTGATAGGATTGTTTGTACAAATGATCCTATGGAGGATTTATTGGCCACATTTCAGCCAATGTGTCTGTTATGTGTATGGCCAACTATACTATAAATTGCATGTAGACTTGGTCAGATTCTTACCAATTTGGTTGATAACTGAAACTTCAGCACATATCAATCACATGTTCAAAACAGTTTGATTGGTTCCTCAGCTTTGTAGGAGCAAATCAAATTACAGATGAACATAATCAATGAATAGACCTTCTTTCGGCTGTTTGATTGGCCAGAATAGGGGCGGTCAATCAGATGACCTGAAGGAGGTCTGATCACTAAAACTGCATGCCTATAATGTGATTTGCTTTTAAAAACATAAGAAACAACACAATTTTTTAACACAATTTTTCAGGGTGTTGAAGTCTCAATTATTAAGAGTATACTAATAGTATAACCTTCTACGAGAACTTCCCCTCTGTATGAAGTGTCATGATTTTTCTCTTGCTACAGATTTAGGACCAGGGCCTTGGAACTTATAACATCCCTTTAAAGGATTCTGGATATTTGTTTGAACAAGTCATTAGATTGCCCAATTTCAATTTCTACTGTCACTACTAATAATCTAACTACTAGTTGGTAAAATTGGCTTGCTGATTTATCCATTAAAAAGTACAGTAATTAGGACTTTTTTTTTAGATACTTAAGTACAAGAGGTCTACTTCTATTAGATACTAGAGGTCTGAGTGATAACCAAAAAATATACCCCTCCAGTAACACTGTGCCTCTAATAAAATCAAGTCTTGCCAAGAGTAAGCAATGGTATAAACAACCAAAATAACTCAATAATACGTGTCCCCCTTCCCAGTCTAGTCTCCACCGGTCCTGCAATATCATCATACGAGTGCTGCAGCTTATCACTGTTTTCAGCAGTCACCTGAACAGGTAATTATAGGTTAATTCTTTTATACCGTCATGTATACTTACTGCTTTCGTTGCGACAGGTTTGAATTGACTTGGATGCAGGTTAATCAATCACTACTCTTAGGCTAAGTTCACATTTGTTTAGATCAACATTTATAGTCATACGTATGCCAAATGGACACAATTTTCAGATACATTAGCTAAAGTCTAGTGTACTTTATATACCATAGTGTAGGCTAGACTTACTGACTGTAACAGGATAATTGGACTTGGTCTTCTAGTCTATGCTATGGTACTAACGCTTACAAGGTGCAAATTGATTTTTCAGATATTCAACAAAATAGTTAAAAAAAACCTTGAAATGAAGATACACTTTCCTGTTAATTTTTACATAATGAATAAAGAGTAGTACAGATCACATCAATATAGTAATGGGATGTACAGGATAATCTATATCAGGTTCACCTTCGGTGCTTGAACATTGTCCACAGAAGGTAACCATAATCAGGTTGATTTCCTGCATTTGAGATCCAAACAGTCTTTATTAGGCTGGGTTCAAACAAGGTTTTTGCATGGTGATTTTTATGTCAGATTTTTCATTCATTTCTAGTGGTATTTTTCAATTTGTGACCTTTTATCTGGTTAAAGGGATTATCTGATCTCCACAGCAATGTTATTTATGACCCGAATGTGCTCAGTCTAAAGAGGAAAGACACTTATTTATTCACTGGTACTCTGTTCCAACATTGAGGGTCACATCTCTGCTGCTTCCAGTTCTCTGTGGACTGCATGTGTGACATCATAGCTGTTGTCACGTGCACAGCTGCAGCCATTCACTGGGCTCAGTGAATGGCTGCAGCAGTATGGGGACATAACATTTTGGTTCCACAGGGAACAAGCAGCACTGTAAAGGAGCACAGTTGAATAGTTAAGTGACTTTCTTTCTTTAGGTTGAACACTTTCGGGAACATAAGTAAAACTGCTGTGGGGGTTGTATAACCCATTTAAGATGATGATTTTAGATGATAGATTAAACGCTTGTTTTTGGGCATGGATCTCTTTGAGTTTATGGGATCTGAAGCTCATCCCTATTCAAGTGAATGAGACTGAATTGGAATACCAGACATTTTTCTAATCCTGGACAAGCCCTTTCCAACCCCTCTAGTAAAGACCTGGTCAATGAAAGTAGAAGAGAGTTACTGACAATAATCCTCTCTACCATTTCTCATCTCAGTGAACTCAGTAACCTAAAATGCCCTCATTTTTTTTTCTCATTGTCTCTGGTCAGTGTACATTGCTGATGAGAGTAAATAGTTTGACATGTATTGTGACTAGGAAGTAGTGTTTTATCATCTGCCTGTCAGATCAGTATTACTCAACCTTCTACCACATTCAGCTCTGATGACTTTAGATGATATTTTCAAGGCATCAGGCCAATGGAGGAACTTTCAAGTGATTACTTCCTACTGCAACAGAATTACTATTTTATGCGTAATGTAAGTGGAGCACACTCTACTTGGTGTTAAGGAAAATAATGCAATGAGTGATTATATAGAGAATTATAAAAACTATTTATTAGTCTATAATAGTATTAGTTAAAAACAAGTAAAAATGAGTAAAAATGATAAATTGCTATAAAAATGATCAAAAAAATATATATAAAAAAAGGAAATAAGTGAAAACATAAAATGTAGAAAATAGTTCCAAATAGTATAACCCCTTTTCAGATAGTTAGTATACAAGTGTAGTCCAAAATAGGGTTGGTAGTGGCCACTTGTTACATTTGTTACACTATATGGTGCTTGCAGGTAAACCATATATCAATGGGCAGTCCAGGATTGCTGGTATTAATTAAATGTCCGCTGTTATAGAGGTATATTATATTCACTGTTCGTTGAAATGTCACAACCTCACTGAGGATATATAGTGCCTGGAGGTGACTTGGCCAGCCACTGTATTGCCGACTTCTTGGTATAGATATAATTGTAGATTTATCACTTAGGCAGATATAAACATGAAGGTATGTACTACCCAGATATAGACTGGAAAACTGAAACCTGTATATCTCATAAAGGAAACAGGTTTTTGGAAATAACCAAAGACAATTACCTTTCCCAACTGGTTCAGGACCCGACTAGAGGGACGGCCTTACTGGACTTAGTATTAACCAATAGACCTGACAGAACAACAGATGTGCAGGTCGGGGGATACCTGGGAAACAGTGACCATAATATAATAACCTTCCAATTGTCATTCAAAAGAGCGTTTCTTCAGGGAGGAACAAAAATACCTAACTTCAAAAAAGCAAAATTTAGCCAACTAAGAGAGGCCATAGGCCTAACTAACTGGGACAAAGTCCTCAAAAATAAAAATACAGCCACAAAATGGGATATTTTTAAAAGCATCCTAATATCTAATTGTGAGAGGTACATAACTTATGGGAATAAAAGGTTAAGGAACAAGAAAAAACCAATGTGGATAAAACAGAACTGTAAAGAAAGCAATAAATGACAAACAGAAAGCATTTAAATCACTAAAAGAGGAGGGGAGCGAGGAAGCATTGAAAAACTACAAGGAAAAAAATAGAATATGTAAAAGACAAATAAAAACAGCCAAACTAGAGACCGAGAGATTAATCGCCAAAGAAAGTAAAACTAACCCTAAAATGTTCTTTAATTATATAAATGGTAAAAAGTATAAACCTGAAGGTGTCGGCCCCTTACAGAGTAATGAGGGGGGAGTTGCAGAGAGCGATGAGGAGAAAGCAAAGCTACTAAATATCTTCTTCTCCACTGTATTCACTGAGGAAAATAAACTGTCAGATGAAATGCAGAATATAAAAGTAAATTCCCCATTAAAAGTGCCCTGTCTGACCCAGGAAGAAGCAGAGCTGCGTCTTAAAAAGATTAAAATAGACAAATCGCCAGGACCGGATGGCATACACCCCCGTATCCTAAGAGAATTAAGTAATGTCATCGCCAGACCCTTATTTCTGATATTTAAGGACTCTATACTGACAGGGAGTGTTCCACAGGATTGGCGCATAGCAAATGTGGTGCCAATATTCAAAAAGGGTCCAAAAGCAGAGCCCGGGAACTATAGGCCAGTAAGTTTAACATCTGTCGTGGATAAACTGTTTGAGGGTTTTCTAAGAGATGCTATCTTGGAGTACCTCAATGAACATAAGCAAATTACTCCATATCAGCATGGCTTCATGAGGGATCGGTCATGTCAAACCAATTTAATCAGTTTCTATGAGGAGGTAAGTTCTAGACTGGACCGCAGCGAATCAATGGATGTCGTATATCTGGACTTCTCCAAAGCATTTGACACTGTACACCATAAAAGGTTAGTATATAAGATGAGAATGCTTGGCCTGGGAGAAAATGTCTGTATGTGGGTAAGTAACTGGCTCAGTGATAGAAAACAGAGGGTGGTTATTAATGGTACATACTCAGATTGGGTCACTGTAACTAGTGGGGTACCACAGGGGTCAGTATTGGGCCCTATTCTCTTCAATATATTTATTAATGATATTGTAGAAGGCTTGCACAGTAAAATATCAATTATTGCAGATGACACTAAACTATGTAAAGTAATTAACACAGAAGAGGACAGTACACTGCTACAGATGGATCTGGATAGACTGGAGGCTTGGGCAGAGAAGTGGCAGATGAGGTTTAACACTGACAAATGTAAAGTTATGCATATGGGAAGGAATAATGCAAGTCACCAGTACATACTAAATGGTAAAATATTGGGTAACTCTGACATAGAAAAGGACCTAGGAATTTTAGTGAACAGAAATCTAAGCTGCAGAAACCAATGTCAGACAGCTGCTGCCAAGGCCAATAAGATAATGGGCTGCATCAAAAGAGGCATAGATGCCCGTGATGAGAACATAGTCCTGCCACTTTACAAATCACTAGTCAGACCACACATGGAGTACTGTGTACAGTTCTGGGCATCTGTTAACAAGGCAGACATAGCAGAGCTGGAGAGGGTTCAGAGGAGGGCAACTAAAGTAATAACTGGAATGGGTGGACTACAGTACCCAGAAAGATTATCAAAATTAGGCTTATTCACTTTAGAAAAAAGACGACTGAGGGGAGATCTAATAACTATGTATAAATATATCAGAGGTCAGTACAGAGATCTCTCCCACGATCTATTTATCCCCAGGACTGTGACTGTGACGAGGGGCCATCCTCTGCGTCTGGAGGAAAGAAGGTTTGTACACAAACATAGAAGAGGATTCTTTACGGTAAGAGCAGTGAGACTATGGAACTCTCTGCCTGAGGAGGTGGTGATGGTAAGTTCACTAAAAGAGTTCAAGAGGGGCCTGGATGTATTTTTGGAGGGTAATAATATTATAGGTTATAGTTACTAGAGAGGGGTCGTTGATCCAGGGAGTAATTCTGATTGCCTGATTGGAGTCGGGAAGGAATTTTTTTCCCTAAAGTGGGGAAAACTGGCTTCTACCTCACAGGGTTTTTTTGCCTTCCTCTGGATCAACTTGTAGGAAAACAGGCCGAACTGGATGGACAGATGTCTTTTTTCGGCCTTATAAACTATGTTACTATGTTACTATGTTACATTACCCATCCAAGGAGTGGAGTAGTGGTAGCCGTTCCTCCAATGGTGCACGTGTGTCCCGACTCTGTCCGATGTGCTGTACAGTGCGCGTCTGTTCCTGGCTGCGCGCGCGTCTGTGTTTGGCCTGTCGGCGTTGCACGTGGCGTCCCACGTGGTAAAAGTGCGCCAAAATTCAAATTTCAAATGTGATTGCCGAAGGTCTTCTAGATCTTTGAGTAATATGGTGCAGGGAAAAGGGTGTTTGTAGGTAAATCTCTTCTTGATGATGACTTTAATCTTCACTAGATGACTTATAGAAAAAACTAGAAGAAAATCAATTTGTTATTCTTCTTTAGATCGCCGAAGTCTCTAGTGATCTTTATACAACCGGCTTAATTCAGCAGATTCTAACCAGACGCGTTTCGGGGATCTCTGGCTGTCCCCTTTTTCAATGGTGAAAAATCTGCTGAAGTGTTCTGCTTTTTGAAGGAAAAATTTCATCATGTGGGAGGGTTTGCTCTTTCCCTCCCAGTTCCTATAAAAATCTGGTATGGATGGAATTACTTGAACTGGATGGTGGATTCTTTTTCAAATTAGTTGTGACACATCCAGGGTCAATGGAATGCTATAGGAATTACTATTTTCCTGATGACTATGATTCAGGTCTTCATCGTTTCCATGATCCATTCTTTCCATGATGCAAGATATTATATAATATATACACAATATATTATGCCATCATGGATAAGGCAACATATTTCAATAGTACAGTTGCTACCTGCAGACGTTGGTCAGATTCTTAAAGGGAACCTTTCATCTCCAACCACCCCCTGAACTAGAGTAAGTGTTGTATAGTGTAAGTGATGCTGAATCCGAATATGTAAGTTTTATCTTCATACTCACTTCCATTCCGACGCTGTGCTCCCACAAACCAGCAGTAAAATGCATTGAGTGGACTCCGATACTCACTCACAAAGTGGAGAAGACTCAAAGAAGAGTCCTCTCAATGCATTTTACTGCTGGTTTGTGGGAGCACAGCGTCGGAATGGAAGTGAGTAAGATAAAAGGGGGTGTTTTGGAGATGACAGGTTCCCTTTAAGTACCTGTTGCTCCTAGCATTAATTAATGCTGAGAGCATCAGACCATTATGTACCTGACTGGCAACTGTGAGAAGGACTTGGGTGGCCCCCTGGACATTGCCCCACTGGGAAATTTCCCTGTAGGGTCTATTGCCAGTCTTCCCCTGTTATGGACCCACTTCTTGCTTTTGGTTGAAAATGAGAGGATCATTCTTTTGGAGGTGTATGAAAATCATTTCAGCATATACCTCTGATTGAGAGGTGTATGGTTCCCTAATAAACACTGAAGTATCAAAGTTATGATAGAGGTACATGGGTTCTCATCCTAGTGATAAATTGGATCTGGTGGTCGTACCCTATCAACATTTATTGTTCCTCACAGACAGGTGATATACCAGAGGCATTTGGTAATCCTTCATTCTCCTCCCTCTATAATATGTTCTTTTAGCCAAGCTTTCCTAAGTCTATGAACATCTAAGCACTGTGGTACTTTTCTGTCTACAGGATGCATATCTGGCTTAGCTATATTCAATTGGTAAATCCCAAGACTTTTTGGACAGTTGGATCTTGACTAATAGGGAGCCATTTCCAATAGGTGGCACTGGTGAGATGGTTCCCTTTCTTGGGAGATACCTCTTTGTCTACAGGATGCATAGTTCATAACCCCCCCCCCCCCCTCACCCTCCCTAGTTAGTAATGAATGGCTGTTTATTGAGCACAATTATTTCCCACTAAATCAACTACAAAAGGACATTTAAAAGATATGTGTAGTTTATAGCGGACATGTAAGTTTTATAGACTGCTTAAACTTTTACTGTGTTTTGTGTAAATTTCCGAATCTTTTATGAAGCACCTCACATTTTCTGATTGCATTACAGGTACATTAAACAAGAAAACATCTGGTCATACAAGTAAAGAAGTATAGACATAAGCAACACCCCGTAAATCTAAAGCTAACCAGCTTCTATATACGTAAAGAATTGCCTCCATCTGTTTCATATAAATTTCGCAAAGAAATGGCCTTACAAAGGACAAAGAAAAAGAGCTCAGATTATTCAAACATGGCTGTTGAGTGGCTGTGGACATAAGAAAAACGACTGGCTCAAACGTTGCATGATTCAAGGACAAATTGATAATTAAACCTGAATGCTGTTCTAGGATGTGGAATTAGTGGAGCTATGACTGCCTGCCCAGATCTGCTTGCATAAGGCAAATTTATTTCTCTATGTGGATCAGCAGTTTTTCTTTTACGACTATTACTGTTAACCATCTTTTTTCCTTTATTTTATTTATGTGTACTTTTCCATATTGTTTTCTCCATCACACTTGCCGCAATGAGCTACGGTGTACAGTAAAGAAACTTCTAGCATATTCCGGGAGGGCAGAGGTTGTATGAGATGTGCCTTCAAAACTGTGTATGGTACTACATTTGAGCACTATTCACTTAAAGGGGTTTTCCCAAGATATAACCTTACTCCTTATCCACAGGACAAAAGATGAGGTGGAGTCTGACTGCTGGGACTCCCATTGATCATAAGAACAGGGGTCTTAAGTTCCCCAAATGAGTGCTTGCTGCCACTGCATGTTCTCAGAAACGTATCCACTACCCTATGGAAAAGGGAAAAGTTAATATCTTGGGGAAACCCCTTTAAATAGGGCTTGTGGCCCTATTAGACTGCATGATTTTGGACCAATTATCGGGGATATGAGCACTCGTTCCTGATAATTGGCTCGAGCAGACGATCAGCCGATGAATGAGCAAACAGATGATTGGCATCAGGTTGAAAGATGCCCAGTTATCGGCAGCACATCTCCCTATGTAATCAGGGATGTGCAGCCCATCATCTGTAGAAGGGAATGAAGGAGGAAGGCCTGCAGTGGCAATCATTCCTCTCATTCAAAGTTTTCTTTGGCCTGAATTAACGCTGGTGGAAACGAGCAACAATAGATTAGGCAGTGTAATACCACTATTAGATGCAAAGATGCAATACCAGTACACCCTAAGGGTAAGAATGGCCCTCTTTCTGGAAGAAGGCTGCAATGTTTATCTAATATCAACCCCTTTGAAGAGGTTCCATGGCTAGACACTAATGGAGCACCAATAAAAGTGTATATGGTTTATGAAAAACAAGACTTTTTTTTCAGTTTAAAGGGGTTATCCCATGAATAATGTAAAAAATGAAAATCAGACACTATATAGTACATGGCAATACCTTTCTAACAAGGCTAGAACCAGCCCTGTACTTCACATGGATCCAGAGATCTCCCCATTCATTGCTCTGCTAGATTTATATCAGACTGACAGCTTGAGGGAGTGTCTTTTCCACTGCAGCTCAGGGGGCGTGTCTCAGCTCTCCCTATCACAGCTCAGGAGGCAGTTGAAAGATGAAACTGAGCATGTGCGGCCTTCTCAGGGAGCAGGTCAAAGAAATAAGAAATTAAGTGTCACTATGCAGATACATTTTACTGTCTGACTGAGTAGTTATACAAAATTTTTAATTGCATTCAATTACAAAAGTGTTCATATCCCAGTGCTGATTTGAAAACTGTAGAATATTTTTTGTGGGACAACCCCTTTAAGCAGTACGCAGATCTGAATAGTTTTCTATATATATATATATATATCACATATATTACAACCAGCATGGAAATAATGAGCCTCACTCACCTCCAGCACATCCTCCGTAATCAGGATTTGCTCTTTCAAAGGTAAGATTGTTGTTAGCTAGTATGAACACAACATTATCAGATAATTGAAATAAATATGTACTGGCAACTCCAACATGAATGTAATTAAAAAAATAATAATAATGTACTAAAAGGAAGAAGAACAAATCCATATCTGAGACCATCATCTATATACAAAACAAACATAACACACAATAAAACATGAGGTCCAAATCGTACACCCCACAAAACCTGGTGTAGCATGATCCTGCTCTATTGGACAAATGTACTGATTGAGCCATTGGGACCTCGTGTGCACAATAAACCTTAATTCACACCTAATGAGTTCAAGTTCAGTCCAACAGTAAACTTACTGACTAATTTATGCTGCTGTGTTGAAAAAGTCTCTTGCTAATGTCTTGGCACAATAGTAAAGAGCCAAAAAGGATAAGGGAGATCCTCTGGCGTATGTTCAGAAATTGTGTATGCTACCTATGTAGCATACATGGACCTATAATAATTTTTTTGCTTTTAATCATTACAAGGAGTGCTAGAGAATCACCCATATCCTTTGGTGTTTCAATTTTGTATGTGTAACTGGGCAAACCAGTCCGTGGAATGCTTTTCTCAGTGCACCGTAACTAACTGAATGGGATGATACTCCATGTCTTGCGGATGGTGAGCTGATTTATGCTGTATATAATATTCTTTTGAAGTAATACAATGAACCCATGTCAACCCTCTTACTGTTTTGAAAACTATTATTTTTACATACAAATTTACCAATCTACTGTCATGCTTTTATGCTGACCAGAGAATTCATGTATAATATTAATATACAAATCCCATAACCACATAATGCAACTATACAACTATAAATTGTAAAAAACTGAAGAATAACTAATACATGCAGCAATAAAGAAAAACAAAAAATACAACCATAAGGTAATATATCTTTATACTAATGGATTTAAAATACAATAATACCACAAATAACTAGTACAAGCAATAATAATCTCATGTGGCACTGTCGTAATGCTGTCAGGTCTTGTGCTGTTGGCAGTGTACACTAAGAGTTGTCTATTGTTATGTATTATTGATGAGAAAAATGTTCTAATTTGCAGTATTTTCTGGGGAAGAGTGAGGATCTACAGACCTAGGCTGAATTTCATAATCTCTGAGACTTTAGCTACAGTACTAAAGTAAGCAGCTCTACTACAAAAGTGCTCCAGAGAGAAAGGAAACTAGAAGGTCCAAAATCTGTGAGGCTGTGCATTGTAGGCAGTCAGAAGGGTATTATGCATGTGTACGGCAAAAAGAAACTTTGCTGATGTGAGAAGGTATATTGCTAATGGTAATCTATTGTTGAGAGAAATGTTCTGATTTGCTGTATTAATGTACCTAATAGCATTGTATGGACAAGCTAAGTCCTTAGGTTACTAGGAGATAGGCCTGGGTCCACCACCTGGTTAGTAAGTAGTGATAGTTTACTCCTCAGAGCTAATCCTGAACTCAGAGAAGCTTCATCTCTGAGACATTCACAGTCATTACTCATACTTTGCTTCTGTGAGAGGGAATATTGCTAATGCTCCCTTCCACACTTAGAGATGGTGCGGACAGTCGTATCTTAATTCTGTACCCCTCATCCTGGGAATTACAGAAACCTTTACAAGAACCTCAATTTCATGCCTAAGGTTTTCGAGAGAGAGAGAGAGAGAGAGAGAGACAGACAGAGACAGACAGAGAGAAGGAGTACTATAACTTCTATTTTTTCTGATGCCCATACATTGCTATTGGGATGAATTGCACTGTGAAGTACTTTTAATTGTGCCTTGTTACTACAACTGGCCTGGTTACTGACTCTGCCACACACTCAGGGGCGTACATAGAAATTGAGGGGCCCCATAGTGAATCTCATAACTGGGGCTCCCACCCAAATATAAAGTACAATTATTGTAACAGTATATTGTGTATATATATATATATATATATATATATATATATATATCTCTAATAGCAGCAACCCTCCTACAGACACAAAATGTCCCACCATAGACACAAATGTGTGTGTGTGTGTGGATATATATTGTATATGTGTGTATACCTGCAGTCCTATTTAAAACCACAAGTAACACTAGTGCTGATAATGTGGTAGTGTTACCTGCAGTCCTATGTAAAACCACAGATATCACTAGTGTAGATCATGCGGTAGTGTTACCTGCAGTCCTATGTAAAACCACAGGTAACACTAGTGTAGATCATGTGGTAGTGTTACCTGCAGTCCTATGTAAAACCACAGATAACACTAGTGTAGATTATGTGGTAGTGTTACCTGGGTCCTTAGTGTGCCTCCCTGTGCTTCTTCCACGGGGCTCCATGCTGGTGGCACTGTCTCCTCTTCCGTCTTCTTCTTGCCCCCACAGAACGTCCTGAAGCAGCTGCGTCAAGACATAGGAACACTGTGGGCATGGTGACAGTGACACACACAGGGACAAGGACACAGAGACAGACACACACAGGAGGACTGACACACACACACACATAGGGGGACAGACACACACACACAGGGGGACAGACACACACACAGGGGGACAGACACACACACACACAGGGGTACAGACACGCACACACACAGGGGGACAGACACACACACACACACACAGGGGGACAGACACACACACACACAGGGGACAGACACACACACAGGGGGACAGACAGACACACACAGGGGGACAGACACACACAGCTAGGCCTCACCAAACTCCAGCTCCTCTCCGTACAGGAACACAGCTCTCTACTCCTCTGGCTCCTCCCCCACTGGTCACATGGGCGGATGACGTCAGGAAGGTCCTTTAGCCCACAGCACCATGGACTGCAGGGGTGAGGAGACCTAAAGAAGAAGGGGGAGACCTATTTCTTGACTGGAGGGGTGAGGAGACCTATCCCTGGACTGCAGGGAAGACGAGACCTACCCTACTGCAGGGGTGAGGATACAGAAGACTAGGAAGTGAGGGGGTGGGGCCATTCAGCCCTGCCGGGCCCTCCAACCTCTTGGGCCTCATAGCCATGGCATTGTCTGCCGCCATTGGCGGTACGCCACTGCACACACTGACCATTGCACCTACACCTCCTGCCTTGCACACGTGCCAACACTTAACACCAAGAGCACGCCAACTACCACTAGGTAGGAGCCCCCAATATCAGGGTGTACATTGAGGGAAGAATGGGATGCTCCCTCCTGTCACTGCACTGCCCTAGGGGGTATTGGTGTGAGGATTGCCCCTGTGATCGATGTTCCATAATCACCCTCATCCTCTACTTACTCCTCCTAGGCTCACTGCACTTTTAATTGGACCAGCACCAGCTAGAAGTAGGACAAAGGTGAGGGTCCCTGTAAGAACCTTTAATAATCTCATTTTTTTTAATGAAATTCCCTTTTAGGCACTCTCCATTGTGAGGCCGGGGTAACACAAATCTACACTCAGCCCGATAAGAGCTTGTAACATTTTTCACAGGTAAGCGCTCAGCCGTTAGATGAATGGCATAAACGAGAAGATGAATGGGGTGAGATCAGAACTAGCATTTAGGATGTTTTCCTCACCTCTTCCTTGCAGGCTGTCTTAGATCATTGTTACTTTAGTGTGCGTGCAGCAAAGTACAAAGAAAAAACTGGAAATACCAGTTATTTCCCAATGACCTGAGCAATTAGTTTATGTAAAGCCTTGGGTTATAGTAAGATTTGCACGCAATTGTCAGTGCTGCCGGTAACTATCCACAGAGAGCTGAAATAGAATTAGCCATGTTTTATGTGTCTTGCTATTTAATGCTGATGTCAATGTATAACTTATGTTCTCAGCATGAATTGAGATGTCATGTAGTATTTGACAAAAGCCTCTCATCTCTTGGCAATAGTTAATAATTCTTCAGGGTCTGTGATAACTGTGGTGACCATTAGAGGTCAGCATTTGGTTAAGTTATAAATCAAGACGACAAATGTCTTGATGGTCTGTCTTGAGTTCAAGTGCAAAAATCTGTTAGTAATCAGATTATGAGGATTATAGTTAATTAGTAGCCATTTAATTTCCACAGAGAGAGAGAGAGCTTTAATTTTTAATGCATGTACATAACAATTTTCTGATTATGAGATAGATAGATAGATATCAAATCAATAGATATTAAATCAATAGATAGATATTAGATAGATAGATAGATAGATAGATAGATATATAGATTCCCTATTGTGAATATTACTGATCTTTAAGATTTGAACAATGGGAACCCCCATCAAAAACATCATATTTTGCTCCTGGCTGATAATGATAAGCCCATGGAGGAACTCATATAATACTGAATCAATTATATGTTACTTATCATTTGTATATTATTAAGGGAATGCTTTCAGAAATGGAACAGCAAGCCTATATTTTATTAAACTATATCTGTTAGGTCAGTGCTCCTTAAACAAGTCTCCAAGGAACTTGACCGATAATGTCTTGGAGACATTCTACATTCATATGCTAATTATTGATAATAACTAAAGTAATTAAATAAACATAAAAATAACATAAAAATAAAACTTAAAAAAGCGTAAAAATAAACAAACAAGGGGTTGCCCTATGAAAAATATTCTGCAGTCTTCAAACCAGCACCTGGATCAGAATATTTTTGTAATTGCATGTAATTAAAAATGTAGTATAGCTACCGAGTTATTAAAAAATAAAATATATCTGTATAGCGCCACCTGCTGTTTGTTTTTCTTATTCCTTTGTCTGGCTCACTGAGAAGGCCGCACATGCTCAGTTTTATCCTTCAACTGCCTCCAGAGCTGTGATAGGGAGAGCTGAGACACGCCCCCTGAGCTGTGATAGGGAGCACATGGGCACGCCCCCTGAGCTGTGATAGGCAGAACATGGACACGCCCCCTGAGCTGCAGCAGAAAAGACACTTCCCTTGAGCTGTCAGTTTGATATAAATCTAGCAGAGCAATGAATGGGGAGATCTCTGGATCCATGTGCGGTACAGGGCTGGTTCCAGCTTTGTTAGAAAGAGATTGTCATGTACTATATGATGTCTGATTTGTAGTCATGGGATAAGCCCTTTAAAGAACTAGTACAGAACTAAAAACTAAAGGAAGAAGAAAAAACTAAGGAGGGGGAATGATCAAAACTGGTGCAAGAAGACACTGGCTTAGTTGCCCATAGCAACCAATCAGATTCCACCTGTCATTTTCAGAGCTCCTTTTGAAAATGAAAGGATCAATTTGATTGGTTGCTAGGGGCAACTAAGCAAGTTTGGCTTTTGTCTGATATTACAAGTCTTGCCCAGATCTGTATAATCTTGCGCCATTCTCCAAATCTTAAAAATCAATCATATTGACTTATCTGAAACCAATAGAAAAGCTCTCATGTGTTCAGTTCCTCTGTATCCACACCCACCATAGGGTCAAAGCATTACACAGTGCCCATTTAAATCAGTGAGATCTCAGCATGTTGCATTGATGTCTCTCTTCATCCAAAACAAAAGATGCTTTTGTGTAGTTCTTCTCCATGGAGGTTCTGCATGTGGAATTGCCTTCCATTAGCTCCAAATACTCTAACAAATACTCTAAATTGGAAAAATTGATTTTCTCAACCAGACTTTGGCCTCATGCACTGGAAGTATTTTGCGGTACACAAACCGCGGGTCCGCAAAATACATATACTGACTTTGTGCATGCCGCATTTTCAATAACCAAATAGTAGAAAAGCCTATTCTTGACTGCAAAATGGACAAGAATAGGACATGTTTTGTACGGTTGCCAACAAGACAAAGGATATTTTCTGTGTGCTATCTGCATTTTTTGTGGTCCCTTGAAATTATTAGGCCTGCGTCTGAACCATGAAAAAATTCAGATTGGAGAAGGAATAAAAAAATACAGTCTTGTGCATGAGGCCTAACTGATGATATTATGGTTGGGTTCACATTTTTGTCATAGGTTTAACTTACACAAAAAAGGTACATGTTAAAGGATGCCTCAGACAAATGCCACACTGTGGCGTCTGTCACCATATAGTTCCATTGTACGTGGAAGACTATGCTTTTCCATCCTGCAAGAGTCTTGCAAAAAAAGCATACCTTTTTTTTTTTACGATGGAAGGAAGCCACAGTATGATATCTGTCTGAGGCATTAGTTAATGTATATGTTTTTTGTGTATGTTAAATGGATGACAAAAATGTGATCTCACCCCTAATATTGATGGCCTATCCTCAAGATATATTATAAATATCTGACTGGCGAGAATGCAGCGACCTGTGCCCTTGCCAATCAGCTATTTCAGAGTAGCTCTTGCACTGGAAGTAGACACCAGAACTACACAGCTCCATCCATTGTGTGGTTGTTGGAGTTGGCTTCTGCAGAGCTGTGGTTACCATCCACTACACAATGGATGAAACAGTGTAGCCTGGCACCAGAGCTAATCTGAAATGGCTGATCAGCTGGGGTGCAGAGTGTCCGATCCCCCGCCAATCAGATATTGAGGAGGATAGGCCATCACTATTAAAGAAATGGAATAGCCTCTTAATATAAAGAGCTACATTTATACCAATAGGTTGTTTGTGCATCACTTTACTCCTTCATAACAGGTGACTATAAATGGAGGTCAGTACACGTATACAGGTGATACAGATTAACTTGGAGCCTTAGGGTCCAGTCAAACGACCGTAAAAGTTTTGCGGTCTGAAAATTGCGAATCCACAAATACGGGTACCGGCCGGGTGCATTCCACATTTTGCAGGACACACACGGCCAGCCCTATGATTGAAATGCCTATTCTTGTCCGTAATTGCAGACTAGAATAGGACATGCTCTCTCTTTTTTGCGGGACTGTGGAATGGAACTACCCAGAAATACGGCAGTGTGAATGGATCCTTCGTAGTACAAGCAGCAGTGATAGGGACGTAAGAGTATCTTAAATATATGCCGACTCAGCTTTTTGACCTCCATCTGTATCATGTCCTAAAAATGGGGTCAGGCCTTTTTCTTTCATATCTTTCATGTCTCTGTCTTGAATTTATTTCCCATTTTGTACCGTTTAAGCTAATATACACTGACAACATGTTGACAGTACAATAGATGAGTTAATGGACGTCTAGTTGTGATCTCATCTTTTTACTATTTGTGAATTGGTCCAAGTTATATACAGCACCAATATCTTTGCATAACTTATTATACAAGAAAAGCTCACAGTATAATCTAATAGATGGATTGTTTTGGGTTGAATATGAACTTGTGAATTTCTGGTATTTAGTAATAACCACACAATGCACATGAGAAATATCTCAGGAGACTAGATATAGCAGAAACTATATTCAATCTATTTCTCTGTTTATAGATCCGTGGTGTGGTATGTCCCCAAGCTTATAAATACTAGGTTATATATTACACTTTTGAAAACACTAAAAAAAAAAAGACAATTTATATAGGGGGATATTGTCCTAACACAAAATTGTCCTAGTTTCCCATAGCAACCAATCAGATTCCACCTTTCCTTTTCCAAAGGAGCTCTGAAAAATGAAAGGTGAAATCTGATTGATGGCTGTGGGCACTAAGCCAGTTTTCCTACACCAGTTTTGATAAATCTCCCCTATGCGTTTTGTAATCCAATTGATTATTCATATGTACCATAGTGTTTTTCAAAAAAAACAAAACATCCACAAAAAATCTCTGCAACTATAGATATATTATTTAAAGGGCATCTTTATTTAAAGGGCATTTGTACTTATTCATTTGCATATATTAAAACTTCATTTTTCTCAGCAATACAGATCCATATAAACATGGGACCAACACAGATGCCTTCAGCTACCAAGCGCACATGTAACAGGACAGCCAGTGTCATTGGTACAAATCTGCTGATAGATGCCCTTTAAATTTCAAAGGTGACACCGTGATGTGACTAGAGAGGAAGAACACACCACCAACTTTTCTGAGAACAAACATTTCTCATGAAATGCTGACTTCAGTCAACTTCTAATCTCAATTCTCCTCATACCATTCTCATCAGAAAGGACGGGAGGATGTTCCCCTTGTAAGAGGACTTCTATTGTCACTTAATTTACTCACCATTTGTCAAAGCGACAGTAGTCACTTGACCCAAAGTTGGTCGGGCTTCTACTGATCATTTTGTAGTTTGTCATTGCCAGTAGTATCAATAGTGTAAGCAAAAAGATAAAAGCATAATATACTTTTTAACCGGAAACACCATGTTTTGCCGCAATTTTATTAGACCAGTCCTCTATATATATCTCTTTGTAGAGAATTTGGATAAATTGAGTAAAATGAATAATAAGAGTATTTGGTCTTTAGAAATGTATAAACTCCGCCAAGTGCAAACCCATAAAATTGCTAATTCTAAAGCTGGCCATACACTTTCAATACCAGTCAGTTGAACACTTGTTTGGCCAGTGGGTAAAGCCACTGTCAGGAACCTCTGGTGGCTTTTAACTCCCTTGAGAACAAAGCATCTGAAGCATATTGAAATCATGTCCTTGTTTCCACAGACGGATGCCAAAAAAAGTTGTCTGCTCCTGACAATATAAGTGAAATCTAAAGTACATAGCCACCTTAACTTACATGCATGAAAGGTGCACTTCACTGGAATGCTGTGTAACCTTCAGATTCAGTAAGTGACTTGGTATCGCTCACCTAGCCAGTTCTTGTCTTCTTCTGGACTGAACCAAACTAATGCAGATATTCTTGTTTACAGAAATTACGTTTTCGTTTTGATATCAGTGTTAAAGAGGTTGTCTCACTTCAGCAAATGGCATTTATCATGTACACAAAGTTAAAGGGGTATTTCAGTTATCCACAGGATAGGGGATAACTAGTGTTGAACGAATCAAAGCATCCGAAGTGGAATTTAATCCGAAGTTTAGGAAAAATTTGATTCACTACAGATCTGAATTTCCTTACTTTGTGGTAATGAATAATTTTTAGTGATGAGCGAACCTGCTCGTAATGAGCGGTTCAATGCTCGGATCCCCTGCGTTCCCCTGCCCGCAGCCATCCGGATCCGTCCTCACCCGACTGTAAGTCAATAGGAAGGATCTGTTTGGTGTCACACACTAGTCACATACCAGTGCCACACACCTAACCATCTAAACCCCATACCAGCAACCAGGGCCGGCCTTTGGGGTGTGCGACCCCTGCGGTTGCACAGGGCGCTTCACTCCCGGCCACTTAAGGGGGCGCCCTGCCAGAGCGCCCCCTTAATGGCCCGGCCGTGCCCTGCAAGTGCCGCACAGTTGGGGGCGGCGGTGGGGCAGAGGGAGATGAGCGCTTCCCTTGTGGAAGCGCTCATCTCTATAGTCTGCCTTTGGAGATGCGGGGCAGGGGAGGGAGAGGCGTCTCCCCTGCCCGTTCCTCTGATAGGCTGCAGGCCCTAGGCCTGCAGCCTATCAGAGGCCAGCTCAGGCGGCGCGATGACGTCATCGAGCCGCCTGAGCCGTACAGCGCGGGACACAGGCCGGAAGAGGCCTGCATCGCATCGCTGCCGGCTCCATGGAGGTAAGTGTTTATTTTTTTTTATGGGGGCATTTTTATTGGCACATGGGGGCATTTTACTGGCACATGGGGGCACTGGGGGCATTTTTACTGGCACAAGGGGGGCACTGGGGGCATTTTTACTGGCACAAGGGGGGCACTGGGGGCATTTTTACTGGCACAAGGGGGCACTGGGGGCATTTTTACTGGCACATAGTGGCATTTTACTGGCACATGGGGGCACTGGGGGCATTTTACTGGCACTGGGGGCATTTTACTGGCACAAGGGGGGCACTGGGGGCATTTTTATTGGCACATGGAGCATTTTACTGGCACTGGGGCATTTTTACTGGCACATGGGGGCACTGGGGGCATTTTACTGGCACTGGGGGCATTTTTACTGGCACAAGGGGGCACTGGGGGCATTTTACTGGCACTGGGGGCATTTTTACTGGCACAAGGGGGCACTGGGGGCATTTTTATTGGCACATGGGAGCATTGTACTGGCACTGGGGGCATTTTTACTGGCACAAGGGGGCACTGGGGGCATTTTTACTGGCACATAGTGGCATTTTACTGGCACATGGGGGTATTGTGGGCATTGTTACTGGCACATGCGGGCAGTGGGGGCATTTTTACTGGCACTGGGGGCACTTTTACTGGCACTGGGGGCATTGTTACTGGCACATGGGGGGCACTGGGGGCATTTTTACTGGCACATAGTGGCATTTTACTGGCACATGGGGGCACTGGGGGCATTTTACTGGCACTGGGGGCATTTTACTGGCACAAGGGGGGCACTGGGGGCATTTTTATTGGCACATGGGAGCATTTTACTGGCACTGGGGCATTTTTACTGGCACATGGGGGCACTGGGGGCATTTTTACTGGCACTGGGGGCATTTTTACTGGCACAAGGGGGCACTGGGGGCATTTTTATTGGCACATGGGAGCATTGTACTGGCACTGGGGGCATTTTTACTGGCACAAGGGGGCACTGGGGGCATTTTTACTGGCACATAGTGGCATTTTACTGGCACATGGGGGTATTGTGGGCATTGTTACTGGCACATGGGGGTATTGTGGGCATTGTTACTGGCACATGCGGGCACTGGGGGCATTTTTACTGGCACTGGGGGCATTGTTACTGGCACATGGGGGGCACTGGGGGCATTTTTACTGGCACTGGGGGCATTTTTACTGGCACTGGGGCATTTTTACTGGCACATGGGGGCACTGGGGCATTTCTTACTGGCACATGGGGGCACTGGGGCATTTCTTACTGGCACATAATTTGGGGGGCATCTATGGGGGTGGGACACTTTTTACTGGCACATGATTTTGGGGGGGAATCAATGGGGGGAACTTCTGGCACATTATTGGGGGGCACTTCTTACTGGCACATTGGAAGCATTATTACTTCTGGGGCACAGTGGGGACATTAGTACTGTTGGGGGCACTATTACTAACAAGTGCACTCTGGCAGAGAATTATTAGTTGGGACTTTGGGGGCACTATTACTGTGGGGGCACTATTACTGTGGGGGGCACTATTACTGTGGGGGCACCCTGGCACAGTATCAGCGCAGTTATTTCTGGGGAGCGTTATGTTTACACTATTACAGGACACTATTTGCTGGGCGCAGTTATTTTAGGACACTGTGTAAACTAAGATTTTTTTTTGTCAAACTGCAGCGATGAGAAATGGCTGAAAAATGGCGTCTGGTCTGAAAGGAGAAGATGAGAAAAGAGAAGATCTACATGAGAGGAGATGTCACTGGTTACATTTCAATATAGAAAGCTATAAATACAGTGCAGAGATATATAGTGTGATATAGGACAGTATAGAGAGCTATAAATACAGTGTAGACATATATATATATATACTGTTTTACTCTACCTACCTATATCACTCTATATATCTCTGCACTGTATTTATAGCTCTATACTGTATGACGTTAGTACTGTCACTCGGGGGGGGGGGGCGCAGAGAGAAAGTTTCGCACAGGGCGCCATCTACCCTAAGGCCGGCCCTGCCAGCAACAGCTCCTGTTTAGCTAACATATTATATGGCAGCTACTAGTTTTCAGTCTCATGCTAAATGCCGCACAACTCCAGGCATAGTTAAGGGAGGTGAAAGGCACCCAAGTGTCACCTCAGACCATTCGAAACTATTTCCATCAGCATGGTCTGTTTTCTAGACGACCTTCAAGGGTACGTGAGCACAGGCATTATCGTCTTGCATGGGCCAGGGAGCATCTATGCTTGACGAGGGACCAGTGGGCCTCAGTGCTGTCTGATAAAAGTCAATTCGCGCTGACCAGAAATGGAGGCCGCCAACGATGTTGGAGACGTCAAGGAGAGCGCTGTGCATCAGCTACTGTTGTCACCAGACAAGCCTTTGTTGGTGGTGGTGTTACAGTGTGGGCAGGTGCTTCTAGACAATACAGAACTGTCCTATACTTTGTGAATGGTACAGTGACAAGCCCATACTACTTAATCCAGTCATTGTGCCTCTGAATGAACAACACAGGCCTAATTTCATCTTCACGGACGACAATGCACCAGCTCATTGAGGTTGCATCATTAGGTAACAGCTGATGGAGACTGGGGTACCTCAAATGGAGTGGCCTGCACTTTCTCCAGACCTGAATCCCATTGAAAACCTATGGTATCAGCTGAGCCACAGTGTAGAGGCTCGTAAGTCTGTACCCCTGAACCTCAATGACATGAGGACCGCCCCTCAAGAAGAGTGGGATGCCATACCTCAGCAGACAATATGTCGATTTGTGAAAAGTATGAGATGTTGTCAAGCTGTAATTGATGCTCAAGGCCACATGATAAGTTTTTGATGCCTTGACATTTTTTGTGGGGGTATACCCACCACCGGTGTTGGCTTTTGTTTCAATAAATTGTTTGAGATGAGGAAACCACCATTGCATGCTTCTACTTAAATTCCCTACATTCATGATATTATATCACTGTAGGGTAACTTTTTATGTTAATAAATAAATTTCATCCGAAAGTCAAAATATTTAATGTGTACAATTTTATACTTTTATTCTCAGTCTGTTTTTGAAAGTTCTTCATTGTTTGTATTGTTTTCTGAGCATATAGTGTGGAGCCCATTTTTTATTTTGCATTTTCATCCCCCCCCCACACACACATTTTAATAGCCATTACTTTTATAATGTTCCATGTGGGCTTATTTTGGGGGGATAAGTTGTACTGTTTAAGAGCACCATTCAATTTACCATGTCTGTTATTGGAAACTGGGAAAAAAATCTTTGTGGGATTAAATTGAAAAAAAAAAATAAATCTTACTCCACCAAGGTTTTTGGAGTTTTTACATCACGGTGTTCGCTGTCCGCTAAAAATGACATAACATTCTTATTGTGTGGCTTAATACAAATATGGCGATACCAAACTTGTATATAATTTTTTTTTTTTTACTACTATTTTTTTTACATCACACTTTTCTGAAAGCCATAACTTTTTTATATTTCGGTGTACAGAAGGCTTGTTTTTTGTAGGACAAATTTAGATTTTATTGGTACAATTTATGTGGTATGTACAACTTTAGGATAACTGTTATTCAATTTTTTTGTGGTAACAAAAAACGACAAATTGTATGTTTTTAATTTTTTTCCATTTCAACAATCAGCGCACATGTAAAATTGTAAAAGTGGCTGTGATTTAAGCTTTTACATTTTTTACATTAGTTTCACAGTGAAGACTTTTAACCCCCTTAGGGGGGCTAAAACCTGGGATCTTGTGATCCCTTGTCCTATTCACCCTAAAAGAGATATATGAGGGTGAATAGGATTCTGACGCACTCCTTGCTGACATGTGCAGCATACAGGCAGCCATGGCAACCGATCGGAGTCCTGTGTTTTCACTGCAAGGGTTCCAATCAGAAGGCATAGGAAGCCACATCCCTCTGCCTTACCTCACAGATGCTGTGATCGGTGTTGATCGCAGCATCTGAGGGGTTAAGTGACAGGGTTTGGTGGTATCGCCTTTCCCCATCATTGCGGCTGGGTGTCTGCTGTATGATACAGCTGGCACCCACCGCTTATGGAGTGTGCTCACTGCAGCAGCCCGCTCCATACATTCCCTCAGCCACTGTGACCTAGGGGTATACCTGATTTATAGCGATGCATGGCAAATTAATTTGTAAAAAATCGAATTTCGTGTTGAAGTTCGGTGAATCAGACAAAGGAAATGTTTCAAAACTTCACTCATCTCTAGGGATAACTATCAGATTGGTGGGGGTCCTACCTCTGGGAAATGTGCACCACTGCTGAATTTTTTTCTCACCTAGCATTAAGTGAGCATAACTTCTGTATGCAGGCACTAAGGGCCATAACTACTGTGTGGGACATTAGGGGACATTCTTCTGTGTGGGAGGACTAGGGGGCATAAGTACTGAGGGGGTGGAAGTTGTATGACAAGTGAGGGTGGTTCTGACTAGCAACAGAAGGGTGGGTTGCAGGGAAGTTTCTCGAAGAGGCATTCAAAAATTTGCTATGGTGCAAATTACACCCCTGCTTATGTCCATGCTGCATTCTAGTTTTTCCTTGTTAATAAATTTGCAAACATTTCTAAAATTCAGTTTTCACTTTGTCATTTATAGGGTTATCCACACTTTAAAAAAAATTTTTAATGCCCCCCCCCTTCATTGATTGAGTGTTAATGTTGAAAATATTATTCCTTCTGGGCCAGCGTTGCACTCCCAGCTCAACCTAGTGTAATTAGGTTGCGAGCACTTCCTAGATCGTGTACCGTAAGCGTCACATGATCCAGAAAGTGCCCGTAACCTAATTACAACGGGGACCAAAGGGAGCGCAGTACTGGCCAGATAGAAATGTTTTGAACATTATCACTGAATCACATGAAGAGGGACCATGAAAAAAATTGTGAAAAAAAATTGTAAAAAAAATTGCGGATAACCCCTTTAAGGAGGATTGAGTGTACTCAATTGGATAATGCTGGGAGCAGATGTGGTTGGAAGATCATCAGTTAAACATACCACAAAGGGCAGTTAAACATACCACAAAGTAATTGTGCAACCTTTTGTACCCCACATAGTAGTAATAATACCACCAACACACAAACCATACTATAGCACAAATAAAGACTAATGGGGTCATTTATCAAACCGGTGTAAAGTTGAACTGGCTTAGTTGCCCATAGCAACCAATCAGATTCCACCTTTCATTTTTGACAGCTTCTTTGGAAAATGAAAGGTGGAACCTGATTGGGCAACTAAGCCAGTTCTACTTCACACCAGTTTGATAAATGACCTCATAATTGTTTCACTGCCCTAGACCACCCGGGATCCAAAATAAACTCCTTCATTGCCCTATGTAAGGAGGAATTCTGAGATCACTTCACTATCCTAGACCATTAGAGATCCTGATATTAATACCTTTACTGCCATGGAACAGCAGATATATTGACATTAACCCCTTCACTGTTCTGGACCAACTAATTCTTATGGCCCTGTATGTTAATTTTTATTTGCTGCTGTTTTGCATTGCCTTCACCAAAAATACTGAACTATAAACAGCAGCAGTGTCACTTATTAAAATATAAACTTTATTACATAATGATTAAAAGCAACCACTGCAACCAAAGTTAGCAGTAAACATCCAACAGAAATCCAAGTGAGACAATGAAAACCAAAAAAAAACATCTGACTGCCGGTGTCTAGAAACCAACAGTTACAAAACTGAAATAATCGTATCTGTGGTACATTGGGAAGAAGTTTATGTAGTCTTGATGTTCCGGATGCTGTGGAACCTACCAGTGTCCCTGTATGACTATACAAAAATCCCATTCTGAGAATGTTGACCCCATCCAGACCCTGCCCCTCAAATAAAGTTATCCTAAAAGTATTCCTTTAGCATTCCAAGGGATTAGATGAGTGTTAAGAGAATATTGAGTCAGTGCAGTCAGACTGCCCTGCTCTGATGCAGAACATTAGCATTACAGAAAAAAGGACAAAACTCTTAAGGTACAGATTAGGACAGATTAACTTTGGGAGCATATGTAATGTGCATTTATAGGTGTCAATCTAGCCTACAGGTTCCCATAGGTTATGTGGCTGTAAAGGATATTTATGAATGCTGTGAACAGCAGCCTTGGCAAGCTGGCCACCGCATAATCATGTCCAGTAAATAAAAAATAAATCTACCATGAGAGAGTAAAACCATACTGTGCACTCAAAAAAAAAAAAAAACATGGGGGAGATTTATCAAACTGGTGTAAAGAAGAACTGGCTTAGTTGCCCCTAGGAAAACCAATCTGATTCCACCTTTCATTTTCCAAAGTAGCTGTGAAAAATGAAAGGTGGAGTCTGTTTGCGATGGGCAACTAAGCCAGTTCTAATTTACACCAGTTTGATAAGTCTCCCCCCATGTGTCATCACAGTTGGTGTCCTTCTGCAACATAGTCTCTCATCTCGTGTGCATCTCACAGGAGTTGACACATGTTGTAATCTTTCCACTGGCAACATGTATTTCTGAAGATACTATGGTCCTTACAGACTCCACTGAAGACACACTTTGTGCCAGTCTTCTTTTTTGGGGTCTGCTACATGCATCTGGCCTATTTCTTGGAGCTTAATACAAGGGACTTCTGCCTGTCATCTTACTTAGTCTCACTCTACCTAGTGTTCAGACACCAATAGTATGATGTAAAAATGGAATTACATGCCACTTGCAGCTGGCGATTGGTATATACATAAAAAAGCAGCACCACTGAGGTATTAAAATGTTCCACATGTGTGCAAAATCATACAATGCTTCTAGCGTGACGTGTGTAGGGCTTCAGCACACAGTGTTTTGTGGACCAAGAGACATTTCTTTGATCAGTAGAAATGTCGAACTGGGATTCCTTCGACCCACCAGAGAAAATTATTCTTGGGGCCCAACGCCTTTATCATCATTAAAGTCTGATTTTTTTAGTCAAAGAAATAGACCCTAAAGGCAAGTGATTATCTTCAAATGTTTTTTTTTTCCTGGACCTTTGGGTCCCACTATTGAATCAGAATCTAAGAGCACTAGTTGATATTTGGCATGATGACAAATCAAGGGCATCACTAGCAAGCAGGTATATTGCTCACATTTCCGTTTTGCATCTAGTACTTTGTGTTTTCCACTGCAATAAACCATTACATAAAACATTTTTCTAATAATCTTCACAGGTGGAAAATATGAAGATAAAACTTTGTCTAGTCAGATATGACTCATGGTAAAGACCCGGGGCATTATGATATCATTGTGTCTTGATAACAACTTGCTACATCTTGATTTTGATTGATGTTACACAAAGTTGTTAGGACATACATATAATTCATAGGCAATTATTCTGAGAAACAGATACACTTTCAGGGATTTTATGATAATGTTGAAGGTTTTCATACCTTTCAAGCTTATTATATTACATCTATGAAAAAGGTTATATGCATGAGCTAATATGTGCTTTTTTTGTATACTATTATGCTCTAAGGAGCTTTTTTTATTGCACATGTTACATGAAAATGACAGCTTTAAAACAAAAATTGTTTCATTTATTCTTCACTCAGTAAGAACTGTGATTTTTTTGGGGGGGGCTTGTGTTGTGTTTTAGATGATGTAATGTTGCCACTGGAAATTCAGAGATGTCAGTATAGCATGGCATCTTAGTCCAAAAATGTTCAGGCAATTCTGTTTTAATAATTTAATTTAAATTAGCTTTAGCTTATAGGGTTTGTCCACATTATTGTGTATTAAGTCAAATTGGCTGGACCCTGATATAATAACAAAAGCACTTCAGCTCACCTTTCCAGCCAACTCCGATTAAGCACTACTGCTCCTTCCTCTCTCTAGGCTTCAGCCAGTCAGCCAGGGAGGTGCTGCTATGGCTGCAGTGGTACGTATGCTGAATTTCACAGCTGCAGTCATAATAAAACATCACTACTCACATTCATTGGCTCCAGCTTAGTACAGCACAAACATCTTACACTTGTTATTGGCTGCATCCTGGGGAGATGAAAGAGCAGCAGTGCTGAATCAGAGCGGCTGGAAAGGTGAAGGAAAATCCTTTTTGTTATTTTATCAGGGCCGAGGCAGTAAAATTAATAAAAACAATCATTTGGACAGCAATAAGTACAGGTCTGGACCCTGCTGCCCCCTCACACACAACAAAACCCCAAAAATCAACAGACAAAACTGGCACAGTAGCCTATGGGTTTGGCCCAGTAGCCTATGGGTTTGGCCCCAAGTAAAACTGCTGCACTTGATCCAGTGGTATTTCCTGACACTGGTTCCTTACCTGTTTTTCCAGTATTCAGTTTTGCTCACTTTCCGGTCTCTGTTTGCCTCATGTTCCATTGTCTCAGCAAAAAGAATGAAAAAAAGGGAGAACATTCATAATTTCAAGACTCGTTTCTTGAAATTATGTGCCCCCATATACAGTACCCACTGATGAGACTTGAAAAAGGTCACCATGAGCTAAACGTCGTCATCATCATCATGCTTAGAAACGATTCTTGAAGTTATGAATGTTCTCCCTTTTTTCATTCTTTTAGTTGAGACAATGCAAATTATGTACAAATATCTTGTCAAAAATGTAAAAAAAAGGATATAATTGCGATTCATATTTGTGTGTGTACTGAATTTATATGATACTCGAATAGGGTTGAAGAACCCTTTTTGGTTGCACCGCACCCTATATGTGGCGTGCATTTCCAAAATATCTCCAGTTTAAAAGATAAATCATAGGTATTGCCAGGATTTGAACCCTAGACCTTCAGAATAATATACATCCCACTAGTCTGTGGGACAGATGAGTTGTAAGAATGTGATTTTCTGCACTCATTTATTTAATATTATGCTTGTGAAGAAAACAGTAACAATAGTAAGCATAGAGAACCCTGTCTTTGCAGCATAGCTGTTCTATACAGATTTTGGTAAGACTACTGACTGTTATACATAAGGGTTACTTTATTATTTAAAAAAAATAACAAAGCAAAGACCATTACAATAAATGTGTTTTTGTAACCTGTACAATATAGTGAACACATTACTTATGGTGATCAGTAAATTATGCAAATTTTCATCCTTCATTTCAGTAATATACTATGTACAGTGCCTTGGGAAAGTATTTGGCCCCCTGGAACTTTTCAACAGTCTCCGTATAAATGCACCTGCTCTGTGATAGTCTCAGGGTTCTGTTTAAAGCACAGAGAGCATCATGAAGACCAAGGAACACACCAGGCAGGTCCGTGATACTGTTGTGGAGAAGTTTAAAGCTAGATTTGGACACCAAAAGATTTCCCAAGCTTTAAACATCCCAAGGAGCACTGTGCAAGCGATCATATTGAAATGGAAGGAGTATCAGACCACTGCAAATCTACCAAGACCCGGCCGTCCCTCTAAACTTTCATCTCAAACAAGGAGAAGACTGATCAGAGATGCAGCCAAGAGGCCCATGATCACTCTGGATGAACTGCAGAGATCTACAGCTGAGGTGGGAGAGTCTGTCCATAGGACAACAATCAGTCGAACACTTCACAAATCTGGCCTTTATGGAAGAGTGGCAAGAAGAAAGCCATTTCTCAAAGATATCTATAAAAAGTCTCCTTTACAGTTTGCCACAAGCCACCTGGGAGACACACCAAACATGTGGAAGAAGGTGCTCTGGTCAGATGAAACCAAAATCCAACTTTTTGGAAACAATGCAAAACGATATGTTTGGCATAAAAGCAACACAGCTCATCACCCTGAACACACCATCCTCACTGTCAAACATGGTGGTGGCAGCATTATGGTTTGGGCCTGCTTTTCATCAGCAGGGACAGGGAAGATGGTTAAAACTGATGGGAAAATGGATGGAGACAAATACAGGACCATTCTGGATGAAAACCTGTTGGAGTCTGCAAAAGACCTGAGACTAGGACGGAGATTTATCTTCCAACAAGACAATGATCCCAAACATAAAGCAAAATCTACAATGGAATGGTTCAAAAATAAACATATTGAGGTCTTAGAATGGCCAATTGAGAATATGTGGAAAGAGCTCAAAACTGCTGTTCGCAAATGCTCTCCATCCAACCTCAAAGAGCTCGAGCTGTTTTGCAAGGAAGAATGGGCAAGAATTTCAGTCTCTAGATGTGCAAAACTGATAGAGACATACCCCAAGCGACTTGCAGCTGTAATTGCAGCAAAAGGTGGCGCAACAAACTATTAAAGCAAGGGGGCCGAATAATTTTGCACGCCCCACTTTTCAGTTTTATTACAAAAAAAGTTTAAATGACCCAATAAATTTCGTTCCACTTCACAATTGTGACCCACTTGTTGTTGATTCTTCACCAAAAATGTAAAATGTTATATCTTTTTGTTTGAAGCCTGAAATGTGGCAAAAGGTTGAAAAGTTCCAGGGGGCCGAATACTTTCGCAAGGCACTGTATTTAATACTATGCCTATGAAGAAAAACACATTTTGAAGTGTAACTGGCATACTTTTTACTTACTAGTTTGATAGAGCTAGGCATGTATACTCGAGTTAGTCTGTCAAATATTGTCAAAAGATCTGTAATTACCTTATAATAACAGCTTTCATTAATGTCTCCTGTCCTTTTCCACTGGTCCCTTAAAAGACTGTTGCTAGGGCTCATCTAAGAAGACAGGAAGACAGAGGGGCGGTGCTTTCCACTGCATGCCTGCATTAGGCTTCAGAATGAGGAGGCGTGTCTCTCAGTAATCCAATCTGATTGGCTGGAAGTTGCTGGCTACAGCAAGTGTGTATGTGAAGTGAGGGAAGGCAGTTTTGGCCTTAGAGAACTGGCAGAGGAGCCATCTTGAGAAGATCCTCATATTGTAGAGGTTAAAAAGGCCATAACTAAGGAAAAAATCAAGGAAAACAGTGCTAAAATAGATTTTTTTATGAAAACATGACAGTTACACTTTAAGCCTAGAAAATCCAACTCTTTCAATAGAACTTGGCTGTGGTCTAATGGTAACTCTTCTGTTTGTTATACAGAAGTTCTACGGCTCAAATCTCAACGTTCTTTTATTTTTCATAGACCTGTAAAATAGTTTGTTTAACAAAAGTCTATGAGCTGAGAGACGGCCCCTCCCCAACTCATATCCAGCACAGCTTCATTAATATTCACTGCACTGAAGTGAATACTAAACAGGCTGTTCACATGGCCAGGCCCAGCCCCCTTGCTGCTCAGGGCCCCTCACTGCAATACCACCAGTGTGGTACCCTGCTTATGTTATTTATATAACACCAACATATTCCACAGTGCAGTACAAAGATTGTCATCACTCACATCGGTCCCTACCCCTAGTGGGTCTTATAATCTAATTTCCCTATCTCAGACAAACAGTAGAGCCATTTTTTAAAAGCCGCAATCTATACAAATTATGCCCTTGTATAAATATAATTTTGGTGCAGATATTATCTCAGAAATATAAATGTAGAATGTGATCTAGGCAAGTGTTTCTCAACTCCAGCCCTGAGGGCCCACCTGATGGGCATGTTTTCGAGATTTTCTAGGTTTGATATTATATCACAAATAGACATGTAGATTGTGATCTAGACAAGTGTCTCTCAACTCCAATCCTCATGGCCCACCTGCAGTCATGTTTTCAGGATTTCCTAGTATTAAGCAGGTGATATCATTAGTGTCAATGCATCAGGACATACCATAGGTATTCATTCTGTGTGCTTCTGATTTTTGTATGCTGCATATAAGACATAATAAGCTGACAGACAAGCTTGTTACTCATTTGTCAGCCCATGTGATTGACCCTAAAACTATTCAGAAACTATCTAATTGTGATAAGGTTTATTTTCCTGTTGTAAGATGCCACTGGAATCAGGAAACATGAAAAGTTATGGTGATAGAAACACTCAAAATGGAGAAGTGACCTAAGGTGTACTATGAAAATATGCATCACACTATAACATCACCATCATGATTTGGGATAGTGGAAATCATTCAGTTGCTGTGTTCCTTGGTTGGTGTTGGTGACTGATTATTATTCCAGCTGACAAGTACAATAATCTTCTGCTGTTTCAGCACATCTGCATTCTCAGACGTTCTGCTGTTTGCTATAGGTATGTTTCTCTGCAGGGGTCCACCACCACCATAAAAATGAATGTTCCCCTAAAATTGTATGTAATGTATTCCCTATACTTGTAGATTGTAAAATACCTTCCAAAAGATCTCTGACATCCACCCCACAGCTAAAGGTTCATGGGCCCTGGTGCAAGAGTTCAGCTTGGGCCCCCTTCCCTCAGTGCTTTGTGGCCAGGACAGGGGAAGCAAAACATTGAAACAGAACTCCCCCTATCCCAAATTTTTAACCTAACCCCCTCCCTCCAGCCAGAGGTATAACTTGACCAGCATGCACTTTCTATAATACTGGTGTCTTCTTATGTGGCACAAGGGTCTTTGGGGCCCCTCAGTCTCCGGGGCCCAATAGCAACTGCTACCTCTGCACCCGCTATAGCTATGCCCCTGCTCTTGACAGATAAGTTGTTGGATAGCAAGGGGCTCATATTGTGTTTTTAAATAGAAGTCTCTACTATGTTTTCTGTTATTTGTGCATTTGTTGCACAGTACTGTGTACAGTTCTGGGCTCCTGTGAACAAGGCAGACATAGCAGAGCTGGAGAGGGTTCAGAGGAGGGCAACTAAAGTAATAACTGGAATGGATAGACTACAGTACCCTGAAAGATTATCAAAATGAGGGTTATTCACTTTAGAAAAAAGATGACTGAGGGGAGATCTAATAACTATGTATAAATATATCAGGGGTCAGTACAGAGATCTCTCCCATCATCTATTTATCCCCAGGACTCTGACTGTGATGAGGGGACATCCTCTGCGTCTGGAGGAAAGAAGGTTTGTACACAAACACAGAAGAGGATTCTTTACGGTAAGAGCAGTGAGACTATGGAACTCTCTGCCTGAGGAGGTGGTGATGATGAGTTCACTAAAAGAGTTCAAGAAGGGCCTGGATGTATTTCTGGAGTGTAATAATATTACAGGTTATAGTTACTAGAGATGGGTCGTTGATCCAGGGAGTTATTCTGATTGCCTGATTGTCGGGAAGGAATTTTTTTCCCCTAAAGTGGGGAAAATTGATTTCTACCTCACAGGGTTTTTTGCCTTCCTCTGGATCAACTTGCAGAATAACAGGTCAAACTGGATGGACAGATGTCTTTTTTCTGCCTTATAAACCATGTTACTATGTTACATTGGTTACTTTCACTGCTGCAGATCTTCATTAGTATTGGTCATCAACCATTGCTTTTAGGCATAAAAAATGTTATGTGATCAATCTAATTTATTTCTTGCACTTGCTCACTGTAATCTCTACATTCTATAATGCACGAAAAACCCATGAGGATCCCTGTGTTTTAAAATGCAACGATCACCTCTGCTGCCAAAATTGTGCAGCTTTTAGGGTATGGACCACATGGGGTGGATTTGCCACAGCGTCATTTTCACCAGGGATTTTAGCATGATTCAAAATCCATATTTGTTACATGTGGATGTGCCTGGGATTTCACATACATAGATAGATTGACAAGCTGTGAATTTAAAATATGCTTAAGAGGTCAATTTCCAGTGTATCATCCGTCTGGAAAACCTTACCCATTTTGATAATTACTCTTATAACAGCTAAATTATCTGCATCATTTCTTTACCCTATAATACTGCAAATTACTTCAGGTACCAAAGGGTTTGGGGGGGTGACCTCTATCTATCCCATGAATTTAAAACTGTTTTTTTTTTAATGTGGAGGATTTTCTCCCTTTTTGTGGATGTGTGGACTCACATAAGACAATCAAGCACCTTCATCTCTTAGGATGCATTGCAATTAGCACGTGTAAGCTTCTCCTCCACTACATTCAAATAGTTTTATTAGCAAGAGTTCTTCACCTGTAAGGGGCTGTCCACATAAGTGAGGAAATACCCACCTGCCTGTTGATTGGCAGGGCTGGACATCTCGCCCTGACAATCTTGTGCCTGCTCCGCCTCTCCGAGTATCGGCGCAAATGTAGACGCTCTGCTTCGGGAGCAGCGACTGTTCATGCACTGCTACCCAGAAAGGAAGTGGCACATGCACATTTACTGATCCAGTAGCAGAAGCAAAGCCTCTACACTTGTGCCACTTCTTTGAGCAATGGCGCAGGAGTGAGATTGGCAGGGCCAGATAAGCTGTTTGGCCCTGTCAATCAACAGGCAGGAAGTTGTTTCTTCACCTGTGGGGACAATTCAATATATTAGAATCGATTCGCTCACCTCTAGTGCAGCCCTAAATCAATTAGATGCTTTGCCATTTTTTAACTACTAATGGATATATGAGGAGTGAGTGGATGAAGCTTAAATTTACTTTTTAGTAAATTTAGAAATATTGAAAATCTAATAGCTAAGAAAATACTTTATATTCCTTCTATAAATATATGTTATATTTCCGTTTTAATGCATCTGAGAAAAATAATATTTTTCCTCCTTTTGGTCTGAAAATAATGGACCCATATCTATTGCATAAAAGGTCATCAACTGTATTGTACTGTACATCCTTGTTTAGTTAACAAGCTTTCTTCCAAACTGAAGGCAAATACTGTAATAAAAGGGAGCCAATAGCATATATTGTACAAAAATAATAGAGGAAGGAAGGAAATTAAAAGAAAAATGGACTTATTTGAACATTTTTTTGGATTTCTAAGACAAGGTCCACTTATCCTTTGTCTTGGGAATGCCAGAGCTCTGAATAACATTGACCAGCAGCTTGGAGACCCTAATTAGAAATAATGAGATATGCATTGTAGAAAGCACAGTATTAGGCGGATAAAAGAAGTTTCACATCATGAGAGGTTAACAAAAACATATACTGGATAGAGGACCAAAGGACACATACATCGTAGACTCATTATGTTAGACTGACCCAAAGGCAGAGACTGTTATTGGTTCAGGGAATTTTCTCAGAGTATTTCAGTGCAAAGTTACAAAAGATAAGGACATTCCTGTGAAAACTGCCAAACTAATGAGGTTGGAAAGTTGTCTGAAATATCCCAATGACCTCGCAGATGTGATGCTTATTAAGGTATCTGCATTGGGTTCCTTGTCTTTCTTCATGTCTGTCGGACTGTTATAAAGTTTTCAGAGGCGTAGTCAACAGTCCGTGAAGGTGTCTCCATCCTCTTTGACATAGCCAGAGCATTTTTCACATGAATTCGTAAAATCAAAACCAACATGCATATCCAGTTTTTGTTTGCGGGCATGTTTGCTAAACATGGTAGGCGAGGCAGTCAAATTTGATTAATTCATCAAGGTAGAGATTGCCGCCTCCTACGTGACAATCCATAGAGAATAACTGGTAGTGTGCCAGCAGCGACTTTAGTTCTAGAACATTTGGGAAAGTTCTTAGCAGTGAACGTTAACTGGATTATTTAAAAGTGCCAGTCAAAGCCTACCTCTGGACTTGTGAATGTGCTAAAAAGCTAAGGCTTCACCGTGGGCAATGTTGTATGTAAACTAAAATAAATTTATCAGGACTTCACACATTTCCATCTAAGAGCTGATTGTTTCATTGTCAGCTCTCATTGTTAATGCAACAAGGAACTGGAAAGTTGAGAAAGACCTAGTGAAGACAATATTAGGTTTACTGTTGGGACTATTTCGAAAAGTTGCATCATTACAAGATAGAATTTATTTTTATTTTTGCTTTACAACTATTAATTTAGTGCTTTGCTATTCTTTAAGCTAATAAGTACCTTGCCTATAAAATAAGAATCATCTTGGAAATACAAGGTATGAAACCCCCTATGTGCTGCAGCTATTATGTGTATCCATAGTCCATGAATACCAAAGATAGATTTTTTTTCCTCTGGATTTTGAAGTGATAGAAATGCATCTGAATTGGTAAGTGTCTATAAAATAATGCTAAATAATAAAAACACTTTATGTACTGTATATTGCAATATCAATTCTTTTTATTCATTTTGATATAGAGTTAACTAAAATTTGCTTTCACACCTGGATAATAAATTATTATTATTATTATTATTATTATTATTATTATTATTATTATTATTATTATTATTATTATTATTATAAAACTTATTGTATTGGGCTTTTGCTCCTATATGTCAAACAAATTGATTGCAGTTGTATTAGAAATAGTATTAGAAAATGTCAAATACGTTAAGTAGTCAATCCATTTACTGTTATAACATGTTATTTTCTTCTGATAAAATACTATAAAATCTTTACATATTTAACTTAAGAAGGTTAGGTTATCTCTAGTGAATTTTCAACTGTATGTTATCTATAACATTTCTCATATTTATATTTGCATCAGTTTGACTAGATTTTAAATCAAATTAAAAGCAGAATAAAATCACGTTCTTAGTGATCATTACTGTTTTTATATATCTAGTGTGAATTCTTTTAAAAGAAAAGTTTTCCAGTTTCTTAGTAAATATATATATACTTTTATGATTAGTTACAATGAGTTATACTATATACAACACTGAAAAGCATAATGTACATAGTAAAATGCTAACAAAAAATACATTGCACAGAATAAATTGTAGTCCTACAGATTTTGAACTACATATTGTGCAGTAAACTAAATTGTCACCATACATTGTTATAATTTATTTTACAGTGTATTTAACTTATAGGGTGGGCAATTGGAAACTCAAGGAAACTGAATAGTGTCCAATACAAAGAACATATATTATTTTTCTGACAGTCCCTTATTTACAAAAATACTATAATTAGATTATATAGACAAGCAGACAGACAAACTGATTAGATAGATAGATATTAATCAAAGAAGATAAGCATGCCATTGCTTATACATTATTAGTAAAAAAAAATATAGAATTTAGCTTTGTGTTTATGAGATGAGAGCATTGTGTTAATAACATGAAAATATATTTGAAATCGTGATAAATAATATAGAGTGTTTTATGATTAGGCATTAAACAGTGCAGTATCCTGGTTTAACATTCATGTGCCATATAAGTTTCCATGATGTTCACTATTTATGAAAAACAATATGACTCATTAATTATGTTAGAATTGGTTTAGAATTGCCAAATTAAATTAAAAGTCAATTGAAGTGGCCAAAAATTATACTCAATGACTCTAAATTCGGTTATATTCTTCCGTAACCACTATTTGACTGTCAGAACATTATACTATTTTCACACAAAATTCACTTTTTTGTCTCTATTATTTTTTGTCACTATTAATAACTCCTTCTAAATCCTATATTGCATCATTACCCATTACACCCCAGATATACATAATTCTGATTTTTTCTATCATACAGCACTTAGGAAAAAAGGAAGGGGTGGGGTCAAAGTAGATATATTTATAAAGTCCCTTAAACATAAAAAAAACAAGAAAATATTACTGTACCTGAATTGATTGATTATTTTAGACGACACATACTGTACAATATACACAGTTACAAGGTCCCATCCATAGATCAGTGTTTCCCAACTAGGGTTTTCCAAAAAACATTGGGCTCTTTCTTTTAAAATAGGGAAGGCAAACTGCTTTCTGCCTGCTCGAAGACAGTGCAAAACAGAGTAAAGTTAAGTATAGCCCTGGATACGAAGTCTACAATGCTTTTCCCACCCCAAAGGTAGGAATGATACTGTATATGTATATCTGTATATTTACATATATAGAGAGAGAAGGAAAGAAAGAAAGAAAGAAAGAAAGAAAAGAAAGAAAGAAAGAAAGAAAAAGAAAGAAAATATTGTATTTTTTCTGTAACTGAATGTCTATTCAAAGGGCTTCCATTTTTTTGTCATTTTCATTATACTTTGCACTTCTTGTTTTTTGTCTTGTTTTCATTATTATACAAAATTGTAACTGATTTTGATTTACAAAAAGTAAATATGCAATTCACTATATATAATACAATTTTTTTACTGTGGTCTAACATTTAATGTGATTAATAAAGTCTAATTTAGTTAGAAAGGAACATAACACAGCTGAACTATTTTTGTTAAAATCCTCTTTCCATAAGTATTGTAAAAACTCTAGCTAAATTGACGCTCTTATCAGGCTTACAGCTTCAAACTTCAGAGCTCCAAGCTGGGGATCAGAATGATTAAAAACCATTTGTGCAAAGAGGCAGCCACAAACAGTAAGGATGATGGTTTCCCATTCAAATCTAATCCCAGCAGGAGAACAAAGCTGTTTTCTTAACCCTAACAAGATCTGTCATTAAAAGTTACTGGAGCTTGACTTTTTTCTTTCATTGGCAGTAACCCTTGGCTAGTGCTTTGGGTCAAATTTTCTTTGGATGCAGATGAGTGGCTGTCCCGCTGCTTATTTCTCTTGTGTTGCATTCAGGGGGATAATGATGAGAGGTCTGTTGTACTAGTTCATCAGAAGGCTGGCTGCTGCACAGAAAACACAGGGCTTTTTGAGCTTGGGTAATTACCATGGCAGACTGTAGGCACCAAACTAAGATTAACCTCTTTTATTGACCAAAAAGACTAAAAATGAAAAGATTTCTTAAATTTGATTGTTAATGCAAACTAATGTAAATGATTTTAACAATATGTAAAGAAGGGGCTTCCAACCAATAGATGATGTCGAAGAATATACACTTCATCAGATGTATGGAGTTTAGTGTAAAAACAAGTGTGGGTGACATTTTGGGGAGCAACAAGGGGTTGAGTATAATAAAATAAACACATTTTAAGTAACCAAAAAGTTTTTCTTTAATACATTATCGTATCATTTTAACATGGCCATTCGTGGAATAAATAAGCATTTCCACAGCTTTTTTGTAGCATTTTTCAAAATTTTATGCAGATGTTTTTCAACCATTTTTCAACTTCATAGAGTGGCTTTAGAGATAAACCCCAAAAAGATGGCATATCCACATCACACTTTATTTTGACATAAAAAGTTTAAAAATGCTAAAAGCGCACAGATGCATGCATAAAAATGATTTATCTGTTTTCACTACCTTTTTTGGCTGCTACAAATGCCAAAAAAGACTGTGTGAAACCAGCCTTGCTGTGGTTTCACACAACATGTCTGCCAAAAATTAAATTTTTGTGGTGTCTTTCCTGCTATTTTTGCATGAATTTAATAAAATATTAAATGCATTACAAACAATGCATTCTGGTTTGGCATGTTTGATATTTTGGTGGATTTTTTAAATTGTTGCCTTTTTTTAAATGCTGTATCCACTAGGTATGGCATTTTTATGGAATTTTTACATAGGTTTCTCACAAGACAAAAAAAACTGTTACAAATGTAATAAATAGAAAAATACCACATAAGAAACTCAGCAAAAAACCTGAATACTTTATGTGTCAGAGACCTTATTGTAGTATCAGATGTGCCCTTCCTTTAACTTTTATACTTTAAACCTTGTGAATGAAGTGACAATGTTTTCCATGGATACAACATAACATTTAAAAATACACAAGGATATTTATTAAAAAGCATTCATATTTCAAATTTGGGAAGTCAATGAAAATAAAACTATATGTAGTTATATTGCAACCTAACCTTCTGTGAAGTAAACTTCAGCCAGCTAAAAATAGAAAAAAACACATAATATTCCATAAATGATATCATAAGTTAGTGTATATAGTAGGAGTAGAAGTATATTACCATTTTTTGTATAAATATTTGTTGGGCTAGTATGGATTATATTTTGCCATTATTTTATGAAGGTACACCTGCTTACACCAATGAACTATACCATCAAAACACACGTTCCAGATTTTATTACATAGATAAATAACACAATAAATGAAATCAATTTCTAGGATTAATCTTCCATGTAAATTTGATCTGATTTTACTGTTATGTAAAGTAATTTTTTTTATTACTATAGTGTTATTTTACTTGCTGATTTTAAATTTTCTACAAAGATGTGCAATGTTTTAGAAATCTAATGGCACAATAACAAAAAAACTAACATTAAATTAAAATATAAACTAATAGAATTTAAACCAAATCGGTTTACATGTATTTAAATGCAACAAAATGCTTTTACAGCTTTTATAGGTAAAAAACAAAATTAAATACCAAATAAATATGTTTATGTTGAGACTGTAATAAACCTTTTAATGTATTCCTTTTACACACATTATGCACATTTGTTTTATAACTTCTATTAGATATTAACCAGCAGTATTTAATTCCAGATAGGAAGTTTTAATGCCTCACCCTTCCTTCCATACAAAAAAGGGGACATTTAAATTTTAAAAAAATGAAAAAATGTTATGTGGTTTCCCTTATTACATCTTTCTCCCTCTTCCTCTCTTTCAGGAGACCCAAAAAGTAAATTATGGGGAAAATTATTCCAAGTAGGCCAGACTATTGTTGTCACAGTCTGTATATATGATACAACAAGATAATGAGAGATGTGAAATTTGATTGGACACAAATCAAATTCATCACAAAGTTCCCAAAAGATTTGGATTTCAGTAGAATCTTGGGATTTGTCCTGCATGAATCACTCAAAATGGCAGCAGCCATTTCACAGGTCAGAAGACATCTGCCACCCAAAACAGATCATTTTTTTTATTTTAAAAAATCCAACAGTGCAGGGTATTATTAAACAGGATGTTTTTTTCCACCGGCTCCTATCCATTTATCCATAGCTATATATGGCCCTGTCACTGACATTACTAATACTGTCTTGGCATTAAAGATCTTGAAAAGCCTTGGATATAGTCCTAGGAGACCCCAGCTTTCTGGGCAATTGGGTCACTTTCTATTTGGACCAATAGAATGCAATGGCCAATTGAACCGAATCACAAAACAAAATTTGGGAAATTTGCTCATCTATACATCTGACCATGGGACCTATATTTTCAATAACAAGGCTAGTTGATGCAAGTTCACAAGCAATGGACCTTTGTGCCCATTACATTACAAGGACATTTTTTTTCCATTCAATGTCTACAAGCAGAGATTAGGAATTCACATACAAACTATATTTAAAAAATATATCTTTTCATTACAGAATATACATCATGTGTGAAAGCTGAAACACCCCTGAAAGCTGGGCATACACAGGATAATTTACACTGATCACCAATATTTCAATTTTTTTTACTATTGGGTCATGGATCATTAAAGGGATTGTCTCACTTCAGCAAATGGCATTTATCATAAAGACAAAGTTAATGTATTGTGATTGCCTCCTTTGCTGGTTTAAATAATTTTTTCCATCACATTTTACGTTGATCATTTCCAAGGGTTTCAGCCACCCTGCAATCGAGCAGCGGTGGCCGTGCTTGAAAGCCATCATATGACTACATCAACTGAAACATGAAAAAGTTATAGCTCTTGGAATGCAATGAAAAAACTTGATCACTAAGACCTAAACAGGCTGGTCACTAATGGGTTAAGTACAAGTAATATATATATAATAAAATTAATACACAAAGACTTATATACCCAAGGGGTTCCCACACTGTATTCAATATATTTTATCAGCATAGTGCTGATGTCTGCAAAGGGAAAAATCGAGTTTATTAGCAAACTTGTAATCTTACAAATACATTATCTCATATCTTCTATTTAACCTTTTAGGCTCCAGTGTGTTCAGTAAATGGATCCAGTAGACCATTCCATTAGAGATGAATGGATTGATTCTACCAATTTGGAATTCATCTACAGTTTCCCCCAAAAAATCAATATCTAATGAATCAGAAAGTTTTTGTGATCCATTTCAGGCATATCACAGTGAGCAACCCCCACATGCAATCCAGATCTTCTTCCAAAATGACAAGAGTGCTGGGAGTCCCAGTATCATACTTCCCTACATAAGAGATGCAATGCAAATCTCCTTCCAAAAGAACAAGAGTACTGGATGTTTCAAGAGAACATTGCCCTGGATAGCTGAGTGGCCTTGCTCTTTTTCATTAAGGAGACCAACTGTGCATGAGGAGTCCAGCCAACACTGCTCAGCCTTTCTGTTGTTTTTTTTTAAGGAAAGCTAACTTTTATACATATTCAAAGTAGCTTTCTTTCCAAAAAAAGAAAAGAATACTTTGCCTGTCTGAAAACAACAAATGCAAGATACTAAAAGTGTAAGGGTTTTCCAGAAAGGCTGAGCAGTGTTGGCTGGACTACAGTACTCCTCATGAACACTTGTTTTCTCTAATGGGAAAGAGCACCCCCATTAGTACCTCCTCAAAGACCACTCAGCTAACAAGGGCAATTGTCAGTTTTCTCTTGAGTCATGCAGTATTCTTCTCCTTCCAGTGGTGTTTTCATCTTCTAGTACTCTCATCTAAATCTTTTCAGAAAAAAATATCAGTTCTGGTAGACCAGAGACAGGTATATACCAATCTTCTGTGCATATTTGATTTAGGTGGAATCTTTTTGTTTTTTTAATTCTCTGGCATTAAACGGATTTCAAGAAATTCACCCATCCCAATGTACAAAATGTTTGTTGATGTCTCCCCCTTTCCTATGTTGCTGTTCCTGCTCAATTACCTGGAACTTCAAATGTAAAATAGAATGTTTTTCTTAGTGAAAATTGTAAGGTAATGGTAGAAGTAGTTTTTCCATTCTAATAGTTGATTTATATTTACTTATAAAATCCTTGACTGGCTGTAAGGACAGTGACAACTCCAGCGTGGTACATGTACGATGTGCTGATTGGGTGGGCACAGAAGCTGCATTCACTCGATCAGTGGCAGCTGGGCCGTTGCTATAGCCACCGGCATTGGTGAAAACTCTTATTCTGGCGGATTAAACCATTAGATGCCACTGTCAATGCTAACTTCCGCAACTAAGGGATTTAGGGCTCCTCCTCTGATCCATTGGCTGCTAAGGCAGCCTAAATCCTCAGACAGGCCTCAGGACCTGCCAGCTACAGAAGCCTGAGTGCCCATACAGCAGTTTACGACTGCATATGGGGTGTATCTGTAATCTGCAGAATCAGGGTAATCAAAATTGGAAAATAAAAATAAAAAACCATAAAAAAGTGAAATTTTGAAATTTTTCCTTTAGTTCCTATGAAACATCTAAAGGGTTACAAGGTTTATAAAAATCAGTTTTGAATAATTTGAGGGATGTAGGTTCTAAAATGCATATGGGTTGTTTCTATTATATCAGCCCCTTAAAATCACTTCATAACTGAATTAGTCCTTAAAAAGTTGGTTTTGGAAATGTTCTTAAAATGTTTAAATATTGCTTCTAAAATTCTAAGCCTTTTAATGTCCTAAAAAAAAGACATTTACAAAATGATGCCAACATAAAGTGGACATATGGTGAACTTTAATTAATAACTATTTCATGAGGTATCACTGTCTTGAAAGCTGAGAAACTCAAATTTAGAAAATAGTGAATTTTTCAAATTTTCTATAAAATTATTTTTTTTATAAGTAAAGATAAAACTTACCAACTAAAATGTACAACTAACATGAAGTACAATGTCAGAATGGCTTGGATAAGTAAAGGCATTCCAAAGTTATTACCACATAAAGTGACACGTGCCAGATTTGTAAAAATTGGTCTGGTCTTTAAGGTAAAAACCGGTTTGGATTTGAAGGGGTTAATTACTTAGTTCCGCTTTCTTTGTTCACGAATGATACTTCCGCAACCCAGAGATCTCAGACTTTATACGACAGTAACATGATTTAACATGTGATTCTATATCTATGTACAATATATATTGCTCCAGTTATCGCAGTGATTTATAGCAGTTGAGAAACGTTGGGATGGGCCGAAACGTTTCCCAAAGTATGCTATAAACGGAAATAAAGAAGATTTAATAGCATATAGATAGCAAGTGCTGGGGATTCTTTATGCTATGGGAAACTAATACAGTTTTACTGTTGATAAATGGGGATCAAAGTCTCCATGACCAACACAAATAAAATGGATGACAAGGGCTGCCTTGTCTGGTACCATTCCAAAAGACAAAAGGAGAAAGGATTCCATTAACTTGAACGTTAGTGGAGGGACGAGTGTACAGTGAAAAAATTGGCAAGATTAAAACATCACAGAAACCAAATTTAATTATGCCACTTTTCATGAATGACCACCTGATCAAAGGCTTGGCATCTGTGCTGAGAAGGATCAAGGGACCCTTGTGAGATTTCTCTAAATAAATCACATAAATGGCCCCAGTGGTGTTACAGGATCCCTCTCTGTGCAGGATAAATCCCTCGTGGTCAGGATGGATTAACTTAGTCAAGATGGAACTAATACGTTGAAGTCATATGAGACGGTAGCCATCACACAGCATTGTCTTTACCCTCTTTTGCCAAAACAATAATGTAAGCTTGCAGTGACTGCTGAGAGCAATTTGGCTGGTTTTATATGGGTATTGTTCTTGGCATCAAATATCTCAGGCTGATTCAATTACATATGCTATAAATGGTTCAACTATGTATTTGGCATTGTAGACAATATTTATGCATACATGTTGCAGATGGGCTCCAACTTCTAAGGCAAAATTTGGGCAAAAATGTTGCTCAGCATCTAAGAGCGAGGGGCATTTTTACTTTGCTATGGGGCCCTTCTGGTGAATGCCCCTGTTACTCATAGCAGTCTTTAACATTCTCAGACCTTAAAGTCTAAAAATACAAGGATAATTTAATAGGCTGCTTGTCCATTAAAATATATGATTCATTTAAAATGTCTAATGAATGCACTGGCATTAATTTCAGGGGAAACCACTTTATGACAGGCTAAGGTCAAATTATGTGCCATTTAATTCATTAACAGGAAAAATCTTTCTTTATCTTTGTTGTTTTAACTGAACGTAGCGTGCAAGATCTTGACAAACAGCATTCATTCAGCTGTATTGCTAACTTCTTTGCATGTAACTTCAATCACAGTTTCCTCTCCACCCAAGAAACACAAGACTTAATAAATGCAAACAGGAGAAAGGAAACCAGATTTATGAATGTACTGCCTAGAAACAGATTATAAAAATAGCAGTAATGCTCCTCACTTAGGCTATTTTCACACTAGCATTTTCTTTTTCCGGTATTGAGTTCCGTCATAGGGGCTCAATACCGGAAAAAAACACTTCAGTTTTGCCCCCATTTATTGTCAATGGGGACAAAACTGAACTGAAGACAACCTGCTGCAGTTTGCTCTCCGTCCTGGGCATCCGCACCAAGACGGATCCGTCATGACCCCCCAATGCAAGTCAATGGGGACGGATCCGTTCAGTGTGACACACTCAGTAAACGGATCCGTCCTCTATTGACTTTCAATGGAGTTCATGACGGATCCGTCCACAGTACACCACACATGACAAACACATACACACAGACATACAGACAGACATACACATACATATACACAGACATACACAGACATACTTACATGCTCCCAGCAGCTCCGTACATCGCAGGAGGAGGAGGACTGCGTGCACATAGGAAGATTCTCCCTCCAGCAGAGGGCGTTGTGGGGAATCTTCCTATGTGTGCGCCGTCCCCCTGTGCTGTGCGGAGCATGCTGGGAGCATGTAAGTATGTATGTGTGTGTATGTGTGTGTGTATGTGTATGTGACACGTGTGGGGCTGGAGCGCTGTTCCGGCTCCTCACGTGTACTTGCGGCAGCACGGATCCGGCGGCACCCTTCACCCGCCGGATCCGTGCTGCCGCTAATGTGAAAGAGGCCTTAACCGGATATATACATATTCCTGTTATTTCTTTTACTAGTAAATGATTATAAAGTAAAATCTATTAATGGAGTTGTCTCATTACATCCACAGGATAGGAGATAAGTGTTTGATTAGTGAGGAAACAACCACTGGGGCCCCCATGGGTCACAAAAATTGGGACTTGTGCTCCCCCATTTATATGGAGACACAGGGCGTGCTGCCACTCCATTCAACTTTATGGGGCTGCCGAGATAGGCATGCTGAATTGAGTAGATCTGTGTGTCCATCTCTCCATCCAAACAGGGTTAAAACAGGGTAACAAAGCCCCATTATCATGACTGTTGGGACCTCTGAAGATCAGACACATCTACCATCCTGTGGATAGGCTGTTGTAATGTAACCACCCCTTTAATAAATATTGGGCAGGCAAGGTGCCAGATAATATAGATGTACAATCTTTAACCATATACAAAATTAACAAAAGAGTAACAGTTCACTTATTTGTATATGAAGATGGACATTTTGTGTTAAGGGTGAGTCCCATAAGGGATTGAGGTAAAATAATTGTAAAGCAAGTTCTAATCTCATCAACAGGGGTGCACTGCAAATGAGGCGAGATAAGGTGATTGCCTCAGCAGCACCAGGTAAGAGAGGGAGGGGCATCAGAAGGGCCATGGGCAATGAGCTAACATACCCGGGGGGGCACAGTATCAGCTTAGCACAATTATTTTTTGGGGACACTATATTTATGGCACTATAAGTTTCAGAGACACTATTTGCAGGGCACAGTTATTTTTTAGGGCAATGTGTGCCAATAATTATTGAAGGGGAACTATCTGTGTGTTACGAGTATTTTCAGGGGGATTATCTGTTTCTGTAGTATAGTATTGGGAAGCACAGTGGACACAGTATTAGATGTGGCAGGATGGAAGAGTAGGAAATTAAAATGTCTGTTTGTCAAACTCTGCAGAGACAAGAAAAAGCTGAAAGAAATCATCATGATGGTCTGGTCTGAATGGACAAGATAAAGAAGTCTATGTCACTGGATGTAAGAAGAATGTGGCGCTGTATTACCCTGTAGGTTTTGTAGCTTTGTATGTTATGTTCTCAAGTAGGTCTTTAACAGTAGGTCTGGAGGGAAAGGTTAGGTCAAGAAATTGGCATTGGAGGTGGAAGGGGGGGGGGGCATTTCAGTTTTTGCCTCAGGCAGCAGAAAGTTTAAGTGCACCCCTGCTCATCAGGAAATGTAAGACTGGTCCTTTTCATAAAAAAGGATGGCCTCATATACCTGGAAAGGGAGAGGTCCACGAATATGTGCCCAAACTATTGATAGTTTTCTTTAAAGAAACACTCTTTACTATGTGTGGGCATGTGCTTGTGTGATACTGATTAGGCTGAGTTCACATGTGCATTATGAATTCCTTCTGTTCTGTCATAGGAGCAGAAAAACAGAATTCAAGCTGTAAAGGACCTCAATAAGTTATGATGTATTAGTACAGTGTTCATGGTCAGGTATCATAGTCAAAAATCAGAATAATGTCAGTTTGAGGCAAAACACTCACCCTGATACCTGACTCAGACACCTGACTCGGACATTTGAGTTTGACTTTGATATTTGACTTTCTTCACAGGTCAGGGTGAAGTCAGAATGAATTTTAGATATACTGTGCATTTATACATATAATTACACAGTAAAAGAAAATCAACACCTAATAACAGCTGAGCCTATAGCTCAATGGTAAGTCTTCTGGTTTACAGACAGTAGCTTTTGTGTTCAAGACCTAATAGAAACCTTTAAAACTATTGTATTTTAAAACCCTAGCTAGGAGAAAAATGCAAATGATGTTTGACTTTGATATCTGACTTTCCTTACAGATCAGTGTCAAATGAGTTTCAGATATAATGTATATTTGCTACTTAAATTACACAGCCAAGAAAACTCCTGAAGTAAGTAAACCCACTTTGCACCCTATAGTAAGTGAACTCACTATTGTACTGTAAAGTAATTGACTTGTTATTGCGCCCTATAGTAAGTGAACCCCCATTGCAACCTATAGTATGTGAACCTGTTATTGCACTCTAAATTGAATGAATCCCTCATTGCACTCGCACGCCTCCTCTTCAAACAGCTGATCGGCGGGGGTGCCAGGTGTCGGACCCCCGCCCATTTGATATCTATTGATACCTATCCTGAGGATAGGTCATCACTAAATATAACTCGGACCTTTAAGGGTGCAAAGTAGGTTCACTTATTTTAGGTTGCAATAGGGGATTCACTTACGTTAGGATGCTAAGTGGGTTTACATACATTGAATTGCAATAGGCGGTTTACTTAGGGGTCATGCACATGAACATATTTTCTTTCCATGTCTGTTCCGTTTTTTTTCGGACCGTATGCTGAACCATTCATTTCAATGGGTCCACAAAAAAAGCGGAAGTTACTCCGTGTGCATTCCATTTCCATATGTTCATATGTCCGTTCCACAAAAAAAAGAACATGTATTATTATTGTTTGCATTACAGACAAGGATAGTACTGTTCTATTAGAGACCAGCTGTTGCGTCCTGCAAAATATGGAATGCACACGGACATCATCCGTATTGTTTGCAGATCCGTTTTTGTGGACCGCAAAATACCGTCGTATGCATGAGCCCTTACTTTGGGTTGCAATAAGGGGTTCATTAAGTTTAAGGTGCAATAGCGGGTTCATGTACTTTAGAGTTCAATAAGGATTTCTCTTACTTTAGGGTGCAATAGAGGCTCACTTACTTTACATTGACTTTGACGCTGACCAGTGAAGAAAGTCAGACATCGAAGTCAAATATCATTTGAAGTCTTCTCCAAGCTAGGGTTTAAAAATACTATTTCTTTTATTAGGTTTCTATTGGATCTTGAACCCAAAACCTACTACCTGTGAGCTAGAAGCCTTATCACTGAGATATAGGCACATCCATTGTTAGCTATAGATTTTCTTTGGCTAAGTGATTTAGCATTAGTGTTGAGTGAAGCAAAGCATTCTAAGCAGAATTCGGTCTGAAGTTTAATTAAACTTTGATTTGCAACAAATCTGATTTTTCTCTCGCTTCAGGTTTACCTAAAATGGTGGCTACAAAGTAAAAGTAAGAAGCCCAGGAAGGTGAGATCACCCATAATGCTGTGTAGCCATCCAGTCCGCAGATAGTCATCCCCTGTGATGTCACAGCCATAAAAACCCTCATCCCACACGGTCTCTGCCACTGTCCTGTGAGCTGAGCATAGGGAGAGACTTGACAAGCACTCATGCACTAGGGACAGTGTTGCTGAAAACTATTAATAGAAGAATATTGGAGAGGGAGATTGCAGGAAGACTTATGCTGCATCAGTTTTATTTATTCCTACATTTACTTACTCCTACATCAGCCATAAATCTAATTCAATACCAATAAGATGGAAGCTTTTATTATTCTGGTGTCAACGTGCCAACCAATACCATCTAGTCTGCAACTCCTTAGGGGAGCCAGGTCTTAATGATGACCATTCTCATCTTTTGCTGACTTTACTTCTTCCAACTTATCCTTCAAAGTCTCCATGTCCTAGAAAAGTCAGCAGGTATAGAGAGAGGAGGAGCTGGATGTTCCTGATGACATATTCTCATCGATATTAGATGATGTGGAAAAGTAGGAGAAGCAGATGGCAGAAGAAGGGCTTGCACCTATAGGGCAGAAGAGCCTAGAAGAAGAGGGTATGCCAGAGCTGAATAATATTCTGTGTTTACTGTCAAATAACCTGCAGGAGATTCCAGATAAGAACAGCAATAATTTGCATATTGTGCCCCCACATAACCAGCCACAGCATGGCCACAATTATTAAAAACATGTTTAACCCTTTTTTTTCTTTTTTTCTTTTTTTTTTTACCATAGACTGCAATAGTTTACCATTTCAGTCTAAGGGGATTTTATGGTCTGCCTATTAAGGTTTCCCCAGTAATAATAGCATGCCTGGGAGCCTTCACCAACCAGGAGCCATACAGTAGATACTGATCAGCACCCCTCAATTTCAACAGAGGGGGCCAAACGAATGATAGAGGGCACCCTATCCCTCTGTCTCACCTCCAAAATTATATTGATTGCAGAGTCTGAGGGGTTAAACAGACGGAAAGTTATTCTCTGATCCAGTATCTGCTATGTGACTGCTGAAGCCTTTGATTCACTGCCGCGGTCACAGGACCAATGAACATGATGTCATCAGGACAGGTTCAGCAGAGAACAATGTGGTGGGCACAAGAGCTGTTGCATGAGGTCGGCACAACATGTTAAAGGTAAGTTGTTTTTTTATTTTACACTGCCCCTACTCTCTAATTAATAAATCTTGGAAAACCCTGTTAATACATTAATAAGGTATTTCCAGTGCTACAGTTGTAAGGAGATTAGTCTAATTTCAGCTGTCATGGAGACCCCTGCTAAATTATTATTGAAAAAGAGAAAAAATGATCTTGTCAATGTGACTTAAAGGGAACCTGTCATCTCTGAAACACCCCCTGAACTAGAGTAAGCGGTGTATAGTGTAAGTGATGCTGAATCCGAATATGTAATTTTTTTTGTCATACTCACTTCCGTTCCAACGCTGTGCTCCCACAAACCTGCAGTAAAATGCACTCAGTGGACTCCAGTGCTCACTCACATAATGGAGAGACTCAAAGAAGAGTCCTCTCAATGCATTTTACTGCTGGTTTGTGGGAGCACAGCGTCGGAATGGACGTGAGTATGAAGATAAAACTTACATAATCGGATTCAGCATCACTTATACTATACATCGCTTACTCTAGTTCAGGGGGTGTTTCGGAGATGACAGGTTCCCTTTAAGGTATACAAGTTTCATCAGTAGGACTGGCCCCTGAGACCATTGAAACTTCTGGGCCCTAGTGCAAAGGTTTTAACAGTGCCCTCACCTACTATGTGCTGCTATCTTCAACCTTTCAGTTCTCTTAGCCACCAAGTACTTGAATTGAACTGCTACCTCTACAACCTCTATAGCTACAACCCTGCAGAGAGCCTTGGCAATCCCAGAATGTTGAGATCTTATTCTTAAATCCGTGTGAATTTCTCCTTAGTTCGATATCAAAAAGCTGAAAATCATAAAACACCTGCATAACAGTTTACAGAGTCTCTCTTATTTCAGTCACATAGGTTGTAACTCCTCCATAGTTATCATTGGTTTCTTGGAGGTGTCCCTCTCACATGCCCTCACGGCAGGTATGTTTTTGAAGACAGTTGTACCTTTCAGACACAGATCTATATATAGTGCAGTCAAATGGATGTTTGCTTTACACCACTACAGTCAATGTTTATTACTGGTTGCTTGGTCATTAAGACCCAATCCATGAAACTTTTCATGAAGAGATCTTCTGCTCATGCTATTAACAATGACGACTTCCAATTTACTGAATGTTACAACATCAGTACATGGTGGTTTGGTTCTCATCAAGTAATATGCTCCAAAATGCTTCAACCTAAAGGAGCTTTCTGAGATTTTTTTATTAATGAACTATCCTCAGGATAAGTCATCAATATCAGATTGGCGGGGGTCCAACAACCAGCACCCCCTCAGCTGCTTGAGGAGGGGTCTGTGCTTCGTACATTGTATAGTGGTTGTGCTTGGTATTGCAGCTTAGCCCCTTTTACTTGAATGGGACTAAGCTGCGTCTAGACCATGTGACCGATGAATGTGATGTCACATGGCCTAGGAAAAGGCCACATCGCTCACTGGAGGGTCATGGCCCCTTCAAACAGATAATTGTTGGGGGTCTCAGAGTCGAATTGTTGGGGGTCTCAGAGAGATATTGATGACCTATCCTGAGGGTAGACTATCAATATTAAAATCTCGAAAAACCCTTTTAAAGAGAGTTACCAGCCCATGTTTCAAAATAAATGTACTATAAGTTGTCAGTAGATGTAGTAAAACCAATAACTTTTTTACCAGTATCCTGGGTCCCTAGTGCACACAGTTTCTGTTTCTTGACCTCCAGAAGAAGAGAATTCCATAGTTTTAGAAATATGGTGAACTCTACATATCCCATGATGGTGGCATGCACAGTCGAAGGATTCACTGGTCCTCACACTGGAGCTTGCATTGACACTACAGTAGTGCATCCGTAGCTCTGATTACCGTACCAGCGCTGCCTCCTCTTCATTGTTTACATGCTGGCCATAACAGGGGTAGTGGGGAGTAGGTGTAATTACACCTCACCGCCCCATTCATTTCAATGGGAAGAATCGCTCCCATAGACTTGTATGAGAGCAATCCTTCTCATTGAAATGAATGGGGCGGTTAGGTGTAATTACACCTACTCACCGCTACCCCTGTTACGGCTAGGATGTAAACAATGAAGAGGAGGCAGCGCTGGTACGGCACACACCTCCTCTTCAAACAGGTGATCGGCGGGGGTGCCGGTGTCGGACCCCCGCCGATCTGATACTGATGACCTATCCTGATGATAGGTTATCAATAAATTTAACTTGGAGAACTCCTTTAAAGAAATGGATCCTATGCATCAGTTATGAATATTTCGCATCTGTTTGAACCATTTCCGAACCATTTTGGCATCTTTTTTAAGTGATTCATGAGACTTTATTTTTGCCATTTTTATTTTAGTATTTTTTTTGTTTTTATTTTTATAACTGTGTTCATGCCTGTACAGCCTCACTGCAGGGCTAGTCTAAGTCTACTATCTTCCAGCAACTGGTGCAGATACCCAACCCCCGGCAATCTGTATACGCAGCGCTCATTGAGCACAGTATATACAGAGATGGAGAAGGCAGGGACAGTAAAAAAAAAACTGCCATTTCTATGAGCACCTGTGTACCAACATGTACTTTTATCTATAATTTTCTATTCATGACAAAAATGATAGCTCATATAAGATGTTAAGCAGAAATGTTGTGCTCCAATATTACACATTATAAGAATAACAGCACATCATTAAAGGGAGTCTGTCACCTCATTTTCACCTATATAACTAACAGCAGTGCCCCACAGAAGATTGCAGACATATCCTGAAACAGCTGTCTGTGGATGGATACCATGCTTTGGCATAGGTGGTTTCCTTTTGGAGATTGCCCTTCCCTTGGTTGTCCCTTCCCAGTGAAAGGCCTGGCTAGTTTGACCATCGTTGAGACACGTGATGGTGTCGCCATGGTTTTCTTTTATTTGCTTATTAGCTATCTATCAAAGAAGGTCAGAACCATTTTTCTATCTGCTACCAATCTCAAGATAAGAGCAGCTAAAGCAGCCCTCCCGTCTTGAGTCTGGTTTGCTCTGAGCATGTGCAGCAGCAGAGCCAGGCACTTGGGAGCTGTTTTCCTGCAGAATAAGGGCTCATTCAGATGGCCGTATGTTGTCTGCAAAAATGCGGATCCGTTTTTTTGTGGATTACATACTGACCCATTCACTTCTATGGGCCCTTTTTTATCATTCCATGGCTCCGCAAAACAAATGAAACATGTCCTATACTTGTCAGTGAAAATCAGGACATAGCCCTATTGAAGTCTATGGGTCCACAAAAAAACGGAATGCTATCCGTTTTTTTGCAGACATGTTGAACTGTCCACAAAAAAACGGATCTGTATTTTTGTGGACATCATACGGCCATCTGAATGAGCCCTAAAAGTGCTTTTTCTGGACATGTAATACAGACACAAAGTGCACACTGGTATGTCTGGGATGTGTATGCAATCTTCTGTGGGGCACTGCTGTTAGTTATATAGGTGAAAATGAGGTGACAGACTCGGTTTAACCCTTTCAGTACCGGAGGTTTTTTTCGGTTATGCGTTTTCATTTTGCGCTCCCTGCCTTCAAACAGCCATAACTGTTTTATTTTTCTTTTCACATAGCTGTATTAGGGCTTGTCTTTTGCGGGACAAGTTGTACTTTCCAACGCTACCATTTAATATTGCATATGGTGTAGTGGGAAGCGGGAAAAAAATTCCAAATCGGGTGAAATTGCAAAAAAACGCTATTCCGCTACAGGTCTACGGGTTTCTTATTTACAACGTTCGATGTTCATTAAAACTGAGCAGTTACTTTCATTCTACTGGTCAGTACGAATCCGGCGATACCTAATATGTATAGTTTTTCCTGCGTTTTGATAGTGATAAAATAATTATAAAGTTGGCCTTTTTTTTTGTCATATCTTGACCCCTATAACTTTTTGGTATTTATGTGTACGGAGCTGTATGGGGGCTCATTTTTTGCGGGGCGATCTGAAGTTTTTATTGATACTATTCTGGGGTGTATATGACTTTTTGATCACTTTTTATAAAAAAAATTTTAGAAAAAAAAAAGCGACAAAAAACAGCGAATCGCCATTTAGATGCTTTTTTCCGCCACACAATTCGCCGTATTGGAATTTTTAAAAAATATTTTAAAAGTACGGGTGTTTTCGGAAACGGTGATACCCAAGATGTCTATATTTATTGTTATTTAGGTATTTATTTTTTAATTATACGGAAAGGGGGGTGATTTGAACTTTTATATTTTTTTATTTTATATATTTTTTTACTTTTTTTTCATTTTTTGTGATTATTTTAAAGCTCAAATATGAGCAAATAAATTGTGTCTTTTATTTTTTCTTTATGAGCAACGAGAGTCTTTTATTTTTGACTTAATGACCGAATTTGCTCATTTCTTATCCTGGCCTGCCATCTAGTGGCCAGAATAAGAATTGCACTTTGAAAGCTATAAACCTCATCAGCGAGGTTTACAGCTTTCAGATCGTGTACAGACACCCCGATTGGCCACACGGGGTGTCTGTACACCACCCGGAAGCGTACGCTTCCGGGTTTAGACGCACCTAGATGCCGTGATCACGTGTGATCATGGCATCTACAGACCTATGAAGACGCCGCCGATGGTGGTAAGTACCCGCAAGTCTCTGCTGTTAGAAACAGCATTAGTATAGAAAGAACATTTCTTTACCATAGCAGTACAGGCTAGGCATCTTTCTAAGTAATTTACCCCCTGCAGTCAAATAAACATTATAGAAATTAGCCAAAGAAAAACAAAAACCTCAGAGCTAACCTGATGGTTTAGTACCTTGGATTTATTGCATGACATCACTAGTTCCTAGACTTAAATAAGACTTCCATGTTGTAACAGGTAGCGCCTAAGACTAATTTCACAGCCCTGAAGACTTCACACGCTCAACAGGCCATAATCTTACCATCCTGTACCTGCAGTAATCTGTCGAGAATCAGCCTGTCATCAAAACCTCTGGTATGTTATTTTATGTCATGCTACTTGAAGGAAAAAGGCCAAGGGAAGGTTAGAAAATGTTTAGGAAGAAGTCAGAGCATGCAATAAACTGTTCCTATGGTGCTGCCACACCTGCTTCCTGTCACGAATGCCTTAAGAGATTGTTTCTGAGAAAGCAAGAGTGATGTGTGTTAAAAAACAAAAGGACAAATAGTCAGTGGTCCATTGTTTTGTGTATGGATGTTTTCAAGTTGATTGTATATAACACAGACCTATCAAATGATGAAGAACAGTGACATTATTCCAACTACCTGCTAGACTACAGTGTTAGACACAGCTATGAAAACTAGATATGCATTTCCAGGAGAAAATACATAGTGCTTGAAAATGGCACACCTTTAACAGTGACTTCCAGAGTACACTTATAAAGGAGAACACTGACCATAGTTTAAATGTGACTCAGGAAAAGCCCCTTTAAGTGTGACTTGGGAAAAGTCCCTTTAAGTGTTATTCAAAAAAAGCCCCTTTCAGTATGACTCGGAAAAAGCCCTTTTAAGCATGACTCAGAAAAAGCCCCTTTAAGTTTGACTCAAGAAAGCCCCTTTAAGTTTCAATCATAAAAAGCCACTTTAAATGTGACTCGGGAAAAGCCCCTTTAAGTGTGACTCAAACCCCCCCCCTTTAAAGTGTACCTATCATCAGAAACAACCTCTTTTGTGGTATACTGAACACTTTTGTAAATATATTTGACTAAAAATATGGCTTAGGCCTCTTTCACACTAGCGTTAGCACGGATCCGGCACCTAAAGGGTGCCAATGGATCCGTGCTAACGCTGATACATGTGTGGAGCCGGAGCAGAGTCCGGCCCCACACATGTTAACATGGAGCAAGACACAGACATACAGACATACACACATACAGACATACATACATACACACATACATACTCACATACTCCAGGGACGCCGGCAGAACGTCTTCACGCGCCTCCTGCGCGCAGTGATGACGATTCCCCACAGCGCCCTCTGCTGGGCGCAGTGGGGAAACGTCATAGCTGCGCGCAGGAGGCGCGTGAAGACATGCTGCCAGCGTCCCTGGAGTATGTGAGTATGTATGTGTGTATGTCTGTATGTATGTATGTCTGTATGTATGTATTTATGTATGTGTCTAGCTCTGTAGCCGGATCCGGAATGATCCCCCATTGCAAATCAATGGAGGACAGATCCGGATACTGGTGTGTCAACACCAAACGGATCCGTCCCCATTGACTTGCATTGGGGGTCATTCCGGATCCGTCTTGGTGCGGATCCCTGGACCGGAGAGCAAACCACAGCATGCTGCGGTTTGTTCTCCGGTCTAAAGACGGAACGGAATGCTTTCAGGAGCATTCCGTTGTCTTCAGTTCAGTTTTGTCCCCATTGACAATGAATGGGGACAAAACTCAAGCGTTTTATTCCGGTATTGAGCCCCTATGACGGAACTCAATACCGGAATTTTAAAACGCTAGTAGCCTTAGATAGTTCAGAAACTAACATTTTCTTTCCCGGTGAATAATGATTATGATATACAATATATTAGTCATTAGTCAGAAGAGAAGTTTCTATCTCACAGTTACACAAGAAATCTCTCTCAGCAATGGTAAGACTGGTGCCTGACTAAAAATTGTCTAAGAAAAATGGGGAAGATTTATCATGCCGCCTTAGATGCCTATAGCAACTATTCACAGCTCAACTTTAAAATATTCATGATTGGTTGCTATAGGCAACTAAGCTCATACTTAGGCTTCATTCACACGACCGTATGTGTTTTGCGGTCCGCAAATTGCGTATCCGCAAAAAAAACGGATAACGTTCCGTATGGCATCCGTGTTTCCGTTTTTTTTGTGGATCCATTGTAACAATGCCTATCCTTGTCAGCAAAACGGACGAGAATAGGACATGTTCTATCTTTTTTGCGGAACGGAAATGCGGACATATGGAAACGGAATGCAAACGGAGTACCTTCCGTTTTTTTTGCGGACCCATTGAAATGAATGGTTCCACATACGGTCCGCAAAAAAACGTAATGGACACGGAAACAAAATACGGTCGTGTGAATGAAGCCTTACTCTAAGGCGGCTTGATAAATCTCCCCCCAATGTTCTTAGACAAAAACTGATTAAACCAATACATTTTCACTTACTTAAGAAGCTTTTGTAGAGATTTTGAAAAGATTTGGAGCAATTCTGAGGTAAATATTGTATGGTTTCCTCATGTGCCAAATGTAATTGTAATGCAGTGTTCCAGGATATTAGAAACGAACTAATTACACCAATACATTCTCACTTACTTAATAAGCTTTTATAGAGATTTGCAAAAGATTTGGAGCAATTCTGAGGCAAATATCTGCAGAAATTGCTGCTATACCTGGCAGCACATCTGTATATGAAGCCACATGAAAAATTATGTGGAAAGCCCTGGCTGGGCGGAGCTTCACCTGAGGGGAAGCCCTTCCCCCAGTCAGGACTTCACCAGAAGCAGTAATTGCATGTATATATTATCAGTGGCATGTTATCGACCTCATGGGTTTCACTCACATACTCTGATGGATGACTATACAGCTGTTTGTTCGGCACACAATGGGAAAATTCGTGATTGGTTGCTATAGGCAACTAAGCTCATTCTTACTCTAAGGCAGCTTGAGAAATCTCCCCCAATCCCTTTAAGAGTGCTGACCCTTTAAGAGTTACTGCCTCTTTAAGAGTCACTGTCCTTTTAAGAGTGGCTGCCCCTTTAAGAGTGTCTGCCCCTTTAAGAGTAACTGTCCCTTTAAGAGGGACTGCCCATTTAAGAGTTGCTGTCCCTTTAAGAGTGGCTGCTCCTTTAAGAGTGCCTGTCCCTTTAAGAGTGGCTGCCCCTTTAAGAGTGAGTCTGGAAAGCCCCTTGAAGAGTGACTGCCCCTTTAAGAGTCACTCTGGAAAGCCCCTTTAAGTTTGACGCTGCGCTCAGCTGAGGGGGCGAAACGGCCATGCTGTCTGTTAACACATGGGGACTCGGCGGCCATTTCGTGACTCTCACAGGTGCAAGTCTCTTTCAGCATAAATAGACACAGTTTAACAGAATCCAAAATGGCGGATTAACCCCTCTTCTGCCAGTGCGCGTCCCCAAGGCCCGTGATCACGACTCCTTACAACGGACATGTGAATGCCCCCTTAGCCTCAGGTCTGGGGGAGCTCCCCTCTATATTATCTCTATATTTCTCTAAGTCTTCTCCACTGTGTGTATGCTGTGCCATATATGGTGCTGCCTATTTGCATATTGAGCTGTGATTGGCTGATTGGCCTCCACTCTAGCCTCTCCATTGATTCCTATGGTGAATTTTTGGTCTTTAACCTGTGATATCTTAAAAACGACAAATCCCATCGACTCCAAAAATACATAGCACACCTGTCACCATCGAGGGCTTCGAAATTCACTTTGAACGGAGTCTGTACGCCAAGCGGTTCGGGATGTATTAATTGCAGAAATTCGGGAGAAGAATAAGAAGAATAAAAGAATTTGGATTACAATATACCGTATTTTTCGCCCTATAAGACGCACCGGCCCATAAGACGCACCTAGGTTTTAGAGTAGGAAAATAAGAAAAACACATTTTTCATCAGATCCTCTTATCAGACTGCCCATAAATTTCAGGACATCACATCAGACCCCATATTAGCCCTCCATGTCAGAACTCCATCAGCCATCCATGTCAGACCCCCAACAGACCTCAGATCAGCCCACTATGGCCCAATATCAGCCCACTGTGCCCCCATACCATCTCACTGTGCGCCCACCAGACCCCAGATCAGCCCACTGTGCCCCCATCAGACCTCAGATCAGCCTACTGTGTCCCCATCAGACCTCAGATCAGCAGAATGTGCCCCCATCAGACCTCAGATCAACAGTATGTGCCCCCATCAGACCTCAGATCAGCAGAATGTGCCCCCATCAGACCTCAGATCAACACTATGTGCCCCCAACAGACCTCATATCAGCAGAATATGCCACCATCAGACCTCAGATCAACAGTATGTGCCACCATCAGACCTCAGATCAGCAGAATGTGCCCCCATCAGACCTCAGATCAGCATATTGTGCGCCCATCATACCTCAGATCAGCATCTTGTGCCCCCATCAGACATCAGAGCAGCGCACCCAGCCACTTATAAAAACCTTACTTACCTGTCATGCGCTGCCGCTGCCCTCCGGTCCCGCGCTCCACTCTCTTCCCTGCCGGCGTGCACTATGACCTGATGCTGCATCAGGTCATAGTGCGCGCCAGCAGGGAAAAGAGTGGAGCGCAGGACCAGAGAGTAGCGGCAGCGCAGGACAGGTAAGTAAGGTTTTTATAAGTGGCTGGGCGGGCTGATCTGAGATCTGATGGGGGTCCCTACGTACAAGTGAGAGCTTCCTTACTGAAGCGCTCACTTGTATTCGCCCTATAAGACGCACCGCATTTTTCCCCCTACTTTTGGGGGAGAAAAAAAGTGCGTCTTATAGGGCAAAAAATACGGTATGTGTTTTCAAGCACTATATTAATAATAATATTGATCCCTGCTTATATAGCGCCAACATATTCAGCAGCACTTTACAACTGGGGAAGCATCAGTAAAGTCAGATGAAAAGTAATAAAAACAAATTAACAAATAATGAGACAACATGAGAAAAATTCAGAAGTCATATGAATGTGATCATTAGAGGTCCTTCCCCTACAATAAATGGGCCACCACTGCATCCGTAAATTCCGCTGAGCTTGGTATTGCCTAAGCTTTGTCCAACCCAGGTCTTGGAGTCATCCTCCATAACTGCTTATGGTTTCATGGTTTGAACCTATCTGCCCAGGCCCTAAGACCAGAAGATCGAGACCAGGCTCTGAGACCAGAAAAAATTGTGAGTCCGTCTCAGCCTCCCTCAGATGAATCTCTACTAGGGATGAATAATTTTTTTTTTATTCATTCAAATAGTCCACTTTGAACAAATCAGTCAACAGATTCAATTAGGGTACAAATGAATTCAACCTGAATGGAAAGTGCTCAGATTGCCTGAAAAGTTGTCTATGAAACTTTGAGGCTTTCTAGAACTGTATCCAACTCATTTAAAGCTCTTTAACACCCAGGCAGCATTAGTAATGTCAAAGTGACAGTAACATATATGGCTATGGGTAAATGCCAGAGGCGTAGCTAGAGGTTCAGCACAGGGGGGGCGAAACATACTTGAGTGGACCCCCCACTTAGTGGCTTCCCAAACACATGTTTCCAACTTCACAGGCACATACTACTAGTTGTGGTTAGAATATTGTATTAGAAAGATGACTGTATAAACTGCTAGATCATCTATGCTCTTAAGTACAGTACAATACACTTTCTACATACCCTACTCTAAATACTCTACCATATAATGCAGTAAAATATAGGAGTAATAGGATTAAAAAACAACGGGACTCCTATGTTAAAGGAAACCTGTCCCCAGTTTTTACATCACTAAACTAACAGTCCCCTGCCCCCATCAGACCTCAGATCATCAGAATGTGCCCCATCAGACCTCAGATTAGCGTATTGTGCCCCATCAGACCTCAGATCAGCGTACTGTGCCCCCATCAGACCTCAGATCAGCGTATTGTGCCCCATCAGACCTCAGATCAGCAGAATATGCCCCCATCAGACCTCACATCAGCCTACTGTGCCCCCATCAGACCTCAAATCAGCGTATTGTGCCCCATCAGACCCCAGATTGTGCCCCCATCAGACCTCACATCAGCCTACTGTGCCCCCATCAGACCTCACATCAGCGTATTGTGCCCCATCAGACCTCAGATCAGCGTATTGTACCCCATCAGACCTCAGATCAGCAGAATGTGCCCCCATTAGTCCTCACATCAGCCTACTGTGCCCCCATCAGACCTCAGATCAGCGTATTGTGCCCCCATCAGACCTCAGATCAACAGAATGTGCCCCCATCAGACCTCAGATCAGCCTACTGTGCCCCCATCAGAAATCAGATCAGCGTATTGTGCCCCATCAGACCTCAGATCAGCATATTGTGCCCCCATCAGACCTCAGATCAGCAGAATGTGCCCCCATCAGACCTCAGATCAGCGTATTGTGCCCCATCAGACCTCAGATCAGCGTATTGTGCCCCATCAGACCTCAGATCAGCATATTGTGCCCCCATCAGACCTCAGATCAGCAGAATGTGCCCCCATCAGACCTCACATCAGCCTACTGTGCCCCCATCAGACCTCAGATCAGCGTATTGTGCCCCCACCAGACCTCAGATCAGCGTATTGTGCCCCCATCAGACCTCAGATCAGCGTATTGTGCCCCCATCAGACCTCAGACCAGCTTATTGTGCCCCATCAGACCTCAGACCAGCGTATTGTGCCCCCATCAGACCTCAGATCAGCGTATTGTGCCCCCATCAGATCTCAGATCAGCGTATTGTGCCCCATCAGACCTCGGATCAGCCTACTGTGCCCCCATCAGACCTCACATCAGCCTACTGTGCCCCCATCAGATCTCACATCAGCTTACTGTGCCCCCATCAGACCTCACATCAGCCTACTGTGCCCCCATCAGACCTCACATCAGCGTATTGTGCCCCCATCAGACCTCACATCAGCGTATTGTGCCCCCATCAGACCTCACATCAGCGTATTGTGCCCCCATCAGACTTATGCTTTTTAATATATCCATGTTGCTTATACATTTATATCCATGTTGATTCTGGTCTTTGAAGTCAAGGAGTCTTATTATACACACTTATATAGCGCTACTATATTCCGCAGCACTTTACAGACATTAGCATCAAGCTGTCCCTAATAGTGCTCACAATCTAAGTTCCCTATCAGTATGGCTTTGGAGTCTGGGAAGAAACTGGAGTACCCGGAGAAAACCCACGCAAACACAGGGAGAACATACAAACTCCATGCAGATGTTGTCCTTGGTGGGATTCGATTCAGAATCGGACCCAAACAACAGTCGTGTGCATGAGGCCTTAAATGAATGAAATACAAGTTTTACTGAATCTCCTACTGCTCTATAACATTCTGCCTACAGATTAATTGGCATTTTCATGGTCACAGGTTCCCTTTAATTGGAATGCTAGGTGGCTCCTACAAATTAAGAAAACATGATTACTGTAGCTTTAAATATTGATTGTGCAGTGCAAACAGAGTATCACTGAATGACTGCAGCCCAGTGGCACACTAGAACATTGCACTTAGTCCAACTGACCTTTTCCTGTTAGCTAAAAACTCTCCCTGTCTATTAATTAAATCTATCTTTCCTAACATTGTCCCTGTTTGAGCCCAAACTAGCTCTATTGTGTGCCTGAAGATAAGCTATAGCTTTCTTTGCTTTCTCTCTCTCTCTCTCTCTCTCTCTCTCTCTCTCTATAGACAAGTTTATATCATCCCACCTGTATGGCTGAGGCTAACTGCAAGGCATTATGGGTAAGCAAACCTGACTGGGCCCCACCTGGAATCATGTTATCCTCCCTCTTCATCTTCCCTGCCCTACACTGCTGTCTTTTGATCTGTTACATTGCAGATGCCATTTGAGCGATTCTCTCAAATCAAATTGCAAAAGCTTTGAATTTGCTCGGAAGCCAAATATTTTGGAAATTTTAAACAAATTTCATTTGTTTAGAATCAATTAGCTCATCTCTAGTCGCTACATCTTAGCTCCATCTTGGTTGTTTGGCACAAAAGCATTTAAAGGGTTTGTCTGGGTTCAGAGCTGAACCCGGACATAGCCTCTTTTTCACCCAGGCATCCCCTCTGAGATGAGCATCAGAGCATTTCATGATGTATCTCGCAGGGCAATGTATTTTTCGTTTACATTTTTCACTGCTAGGCGGTGCCATCAGTGCTGGTGATATCACTGGGCTCACTGCTAGGTGAAAGCCTGTGCCTAGCACAGACCTGGATCTAATGAAAAAGCCCTTGCCCGGCGTGATTCAGCACAGGGCAAGGGAGAGGAACGAAGCATGAAATGTTCCGATGCTCATCTCCGAAGGGCTGTCTGGGTGAAAAAAAAGGATATGTCCGGGTTCAGCTCTCAACCCAGACAACCCCTTTAACAGTGACGTTTCAGCCCACAGGCATTCATCAAGCTGAGGAAAGCATGCATGCTGAAATGTCTGTCTTATGCTTTGGTGCTCCACAATAAAGCAATGGAAAAAATTTTCTGGTGGTGCAACCATGTTTGGTGGATATAGGGGGAGCCTCCAAGTTAGTATGCCTTAACCTTACCTGGGGCACACATTACCTGTTTGGATACTCCATCATACTTGACCAATGTACATGTAAGTACCTTAGGCAAAAGAGATGTGAGTCTCCAGTTATACAAGTATAATGTCACTGTGTGAACCCATCTGGATGAGATGGCCCTGTCTTGACAGGTGAACTTATACCATTCGATCAAATGTGAGAATCTCACATCTATATAACAGGAAGTATAGCAGTAAAACAGTTTAATATTAGCCTAGTATTCAATAGTTGCATGGAAATCATACTGAAGGAACCTGATTGCTATCATGTTACATGGCATGTTGTATCTGTACTTCAAGTTTTTGCCACTTTTTGAACTAAGGCTTTAATTTCACAGTTTCTTCTTACTCAGTTTAAAATTGCACAAAATATGCTTGATTGATCAAAAGAAAATAACAAAAATACAGTGTAATAGAAGAACCATCTCTCTACAGGTGTAACTGAATGATCTTGAGGCTCAATGCAATATCCAGAACAGTGCCACCCTCTTACTGGGGTCTGCTCATATGGAAAAAGAACCTTTGGCCCCCTCAGACACTAGGGACAAGGTTTGACGGCTGCCTCTCTATCCCCCATAGCTACAGCCCTGCACCTCTGTAAACATCGTTCTGAAATCTAAAGATCCTGATTTAGAATCTTGTTATTGAATCTCGCAAAGAAGGAAATGTGGCACTTGGTTAAAAGACAATTGTTTGACCTATGAAATCACATCAAAGCTGGCCATAAACTTTCACTAGCATTCAGCTAGCAGCTATTCCCAACAAACTCATGTGTTTTCAGTTGGGAGACAGCAATAAGCCAATATCAGATACCTGAGATTGGGCATGTTCAAATTCAACATCCCTTTTTCCCCAACATATGCCAAATGAATGACAGGCAGGTATTGTATACAGGTTAGATGGTCAGCTGATCCGACTGAAGTTGGCGTGTTCGCCCACCTGAAACTAATGTATATGTGCAGTACAAGGGGTATCTGCAAATGGTTTGTTCTTTATGTAATGTTATGCAGTGTAATGTAATTCGGGGCTATTTATTGTAACCAGCACATATATGCATGTTGTAGGCACAGCTTGGGCTAACTAATCCTGGCCCATCCATCTTAGAAGCACAGGGTGTGAGCTGGCTCCACCTCTAACTCTACAGGGTGGGCCATTTATATGGATACCCCTAAATAAAATGGGAATGGTTGGTGATATTAGCTTCCTGTTTGTGGCACATTAGTATATGGGAGGGGGGAAACCTTTCAAGATGGGTGGTGACCATGGCGGCCATTTTGAAGTTGGCCATTTTGGATCCAACTTTAGTTTTTCAATGCGAAGAGGGTCATGTGACACATCAAACTTATTGAGAATTTCACAAGAAAAACAATGGTGTGCTTGGTTTTAACGTAACTTTATTCTTTCATGAGTTATTTACAAGTTTCTGACCACTTATAAAATGTGTTGTTCATTGTGTTGGATTGTCAATGCAACCCTCTTCTCCCACTCTTCACACACTGATAGCAACACCGCAGAAGAAATGCTAGCTTAAGATACAGGCTTCCAGTATCCGTAGTTTCAGGTGCTGCACATCTCGTATCTTCACAGCATAGACAATTGCCTTCAGATGACCTCAAAGATAAAAGTCTAAGGGGGTCAGATCGGGAGACCTTGGGGGCCATTCAACTGCTACATGATGATGTGTTTCCCTCTTTATGCACTGAAGCTGTCACATTCCCTGAGTTTTTCCGGCAAGATGGTGCACCACCACATTATGGGTGTCCGGTCCGAGCATTCCTAGATTAACAGTTTCCTGAAAAGTGGATTGGTCGTCGTGCGCCAGTTGAATGGCCCCCAAGGTCTCCCGATCTAACCCCCTTAGACATTTATCTTTGGGGTCATCTGAAGGCAATTGTCTATGCTGTGAAGATACGAGATGTGCAGCACCTGAAATTATGGATACTGGAAGCCTGTGCTAGCATTTATTCTGCGGTGTTGCTATCAGTGTGTGAAGAGTGGGAGAAGAGGGTTGCATTTACAATCCAGCACAATGGGCAGCACTTTGAACACATTTTATAAGTGGTCAGAAACTTTTAAATAACTCATGAAAGAATAAAGTTACGTTAAAACCAAGCACACCATTGTTTTTCTTGTGAAATTCTCAATAAGTTTGATGTGTCACATGACCCTCTTCCCATTGAAAAAACTAAAGTTGGATCCAAAATGGCCAACTTCAAAATGGCCGCCATGGTCACCACCCATCTTGAAAAGTTTCCCCCCTTCAATATACTAATGTGCCACAAACAGGAAGTTAATATCACCAACCATTCCCATTTTATTTAGGTGTATCCATATAAATGGCCCACCCTGTAGAGTGCTCTGGGGCAGTCTGAGTGAGAGCTTGAAGAGGGAGGAAGTAGACACCATGTGCTCCTCTCCTAAGGCCAAAAACCTGAAATTTCAGAGACTCACAGTTGTCTACATGTTCTTGGAGAAAGAAAGAAGAGAGATGTAGAAGATTAGAGAATCGGCATGGCACAACATGTAGTTAGTCGGCAAGGTAACATGCTACTTCAGCTAGCCCAGACTTTGGTGCTGTGGAGAGATAATGAGTTAAGACACCCTACACACTTGGTCACGATTTGGCCATTCGTAGACATGTGGACCAGCATGCCACAGTACAAATTGCAGGCCTCATTGCAAGAATACAGTCACTAGCCTGGGATTTTACAGATAGACTCTAGGATAAAGAGAGCCATAACTTCCAGCTTTGCCAAAGACCATATATCTGGGAAAAGAATTGCACCATGTACATATGAGACAGTGCTTCCTTGTTGTCGGATGTTTTACAACTCCCAATTTGCACTACAGTATAAAGAGATATTTATTCTGTTTAAAGCTATGCTGGTTTACTGACTCCTACATCACCACACACTGGCCATTGAATGCTCTAAAAGCCCCGCCTTGCACCAAAACAAACACTTAACATCAAACTACCATCAGGCAGGAACCACTGTTAGGAAGCACTCCGAAGAAGGAAAGAGTGCGCTCTCCATTCACTGCATAAGGGAGCAACAGCCTGAGGGAAACCACTGAGACACATCCTATAGTCAGAATCACTACCACTCCCATTCTCCAATCTGGCTCCTTGCTGTATATGGCTTCTTAAAGGGGTAGCAATTTAGTACATTCCAATGCACTATAATAACCCTATACAGTATATACTTCCATAGCTATACACACTGTAGAAACAAAGTGAGACTTTAAATGCATATTCTTTCTGGAAATTCTAGATGAAATATACATTACTTTCAACGCCCATCATTGCAAAGTTCACAAAGGCACAACTAGAAACTTCAGAAAATATTTCAGCTGAAACTATTATGTTTAGTGTGGCCAATTGTCACGTAAAGTCTCTTGTCTAAGACAAACCAAACTGAGAAAAGCCAGTTGAAAGAATTTATAAACACCTTCACAACACCAGTGCCAGGCAGACAAAAACAGAGGAGCTTTTGTACGGTCCAAAAAATAACTTCCTCCATTAAAGACAGTCTCTGAAGCTTAACATTCTCATGAGCAAATACATCATTTTCCTGGTATTACTTTTTGTATTTCATGTTTACACATTGTAATTACAACTATTAACACGATCACAAAGACCCTTCCAGCAATTTTAGTATCTAAAGTGCATAAGCTATATTGTCATAGAAATGGACATTATGTATAGTAGAGTAGGCACGGTGGCTTATTGGTTAGCACTAGGCCAAGGAATTGAAACCAGCAAGAGAAATGTCTGCATGGACATAAATTAGACTAAGAAAAAAATATCAAAATAGTCATTGTATATTGCAACTAGAGATGAGCGAATTTCTTGGAAATTTGATTCGGCTGATTCGCCGAATTTTACAAAAAAATTCGCTTAGTTATGAAATACTTCGCCACGAAGCGCATTTTAGCACTGCGATAGCACTTCCCCCGTCATTGTACCCCTCAGATGCCGCGTTCATACATGATCGCGGCGTCTGAGTGTAAAAACAGTGTAAAATAGACATTAAAAAATACATTAAATCAAACTTACCTCCTCCATGTGCTCGCGACGGGCCGGCCTCCGCCATCTTGCTTGAAGATCTGGAGCGAAATCTCGCGCAGCGCAAGATTACGTCTTCACTCCGGCCGGCATTGTTACAATGGATCCGCAAAAAAAAAAAAAAGGAAACACGGATGCCATATGGAACGTCATCCCTTTTTTTTTGCGGATCCGCAATTTGCGAACCGCAAAACACATAAGATCGTGTGCATGTAGCCTAATCCAGAGAGTGTAACCACGGCACTAACATACTAAGAAGAACTACTTTATCTTTATACCACCTTGGATTCTGAATCGGCAGAAGTTGGTGTCCCCATATAGCTACTACTCTTACACGGGAGCACTATAGGATCCAGCAACACATTGTGTATAGAGGTGAGCTGAGTATAACTGCTAACCGCAGGAACAATGTCATTGGAAAATCTCCTATACTAACAACTAACCCTACAGCCGAACGGGGAGATTCTGATCATTGGTAAGTGGCACTGCTGTACTATATATCTGGTCTAGCATACTGGCCACATGTGATATAGCATTACCACCAGTACTGAAATTAACTCAAACACGGAGGTGGCGTACAACCAGTTAAGTGTCATACCAATGGTGCTCTGAAATCTTTATACTGTATTTTTTGCTCTATAGGATGCACTGGCCCATAAGACGCACCTAGGTTTTAGAGGAGGACAATAAGAAAAACATTTTTTAATTAAACCTCTGGTCAGACCACCAATCAGACCCTCAGTGTTAATCAGCCCTAAGCTGACAGCCCCAATAAGACCCCCAATGTTAAAAAGACCCAAATAAGACCTCAGATCAGACCCCCAATCAGACCTCAGCTCAGACCCCAATGTGAATGACCCCCAATCAGACCTAATATAAGAGCCCCATGCCTCTCATCAGCCCCCATATGTCTCTCATCAGCCCCAATTGCCTCTCATTAGCCCCCATTGCCTCTTACAAGCACCCATTGTCACTCACCAGCCCCCAGGCACATTGAATTAGCCACCAGCCACTTACCTCTCCTGCTCCTGGATGCCGCCCCTCCTCTCCACCGCTCTGCCTTCCTCCTGCCACAGGCTGTGCAGTGAACTGGCGCGCACAGTGTGAGGTCACAGAGCGTCCACGTGCTGTGCGCAGCCCTGCACAGACGAAAGCCGAGCGGAGGACCAGGAAGCGGTGAGTACAGAGTCTTCACCGCTTCCTTGTCCTCCGGTGCTAATGAGCGCTTCCATAATGGAAGCGCTCATTAGCATTCGCCCCATAAGACCCAGGTGACCACCTAAAATTACACTGAAAAATGGTCATCTAGAGTTGACTTTTAATAGAGTTTGCACCTTATTCAGATCATGGAGCAATACTGAAAATTCATAACCAGTAATGTAGATACAGTGTTGTGCAAAGGCCTTGGGGGCAGTAGGGCCCTTTGCCTTTTAAAGGCTAGTTTCCACAACAGATTTTGACATTGTCAACATTTTTTATGTGAATGCATAAAAGGCCCATTTGTGGTTTAACCCCATTCATACCCACCACACCAAGATAAGACATGCCCTTTCTTGGTGCGCTCGCAGCTACATACCACAGTCGCATTAAGTGCAGCATGGCTTTCGATTGAAAAAAATGGGAGGCAGGTTCAGCACTGCTATTGGCGGCACATTGGTATGGATGTTGCACCAAAATAAACCCAGCAAAAAACCCAGTGTGAACAGGGCCTAAGAAAATACCATGGAGCCCGTTATGGACTCTAAGACTCTAATTGGGGCTCTGGAGCGTAAAGTTATACTTGATAAAGTTATACTTATACTTTATAAAGTTATACTTCATATACAGTTTATAAAATGAAAGACTATTAGTGACTGCAGTGTCTAGAACAAAAACAAATGTGCGTGTGATTTTTTTTTTTAAGCTGTGTTGCTTCATCAAATCTTGTAATAACCTTGCAGTTGGCTTGTCATAAGTAGCAGTCACGTTTTGGATTTCTTCCCAGAAATTGTATTTTATTTTGCTTTTAAATATAATGTTAATCAGTTGTTCATCTGGGTATCTTTAGACCCCTTTCACACGAGCGGGAGACTCGGACGTCTCCTGCATCGTGTGCCTGTACTGAACTGCCGGCACTGAACGGGGGTTACATAGCATTATACTGATTTATGATGCTATGTAACCCTTACAGTTCTGGAATGTGTTGGATAACACTGTCAGCATTATCCAACAGATTCCAGAACTGTAAGGGTTATATAGCATCATAAATCAGTATAATGCTATGTAACCCCGTTCAGTGCCGGGAGTTCAGTACACGGCACACGATGCGGGAGACGTCCGAGTCTCACGCTCGTGTGAAAGGGGCCTTAGATCTGACTTTTTTTTAGATCTTGCGAATTATTTATATTTTGGTGTAAAATGTATCAGTACACCAGGGGGTATCATTTAGATCACACTTCTTTATTAGAAACCTATTCCGGATATTAAACTTTTAAATGGAAATATTAAAAGGAGATGATTGATACTTATCTGCAATCAGTTGTTTCATCCTGGGGCAAGATAATTCAGATCAGATGTTCATATTACACAAACTACACCTTACAGAATAACATAATAGTAACTGATCTGTGTCACGAACAATCTAAAAATTCCTCCTGCTATAACATTAGATTCCTCATACTAGCCACTCACAGGAAACAACTGAAATAGCTGAAGAGGACAACTGGAACCATGAAACTGGGAGGCAGCGGCTTGTGTAGTACCCCAGACCCGGAGGGTACTACTAATGTAACTAATTATGTTATGTATCTTATATGTGTCATATGGCAGTTGTTACCAGTAGGGAATGGATGGCAAAGGTTGGCTGGGAACAGGGCTAAGCACTCGGTTCCTCCCTTCTTGCTATGAGTGGGCTGGCCCTGCTCCTGGTTTTGGGGGGAGTTCCTGTGTAACCACAGAGAAGAGAGTAAGCACACTGCTGAGCCAGTATGGTGACCGTGGCTCCCATTCCATCAACCCACCAGGGAGGATCGATGCCTCGGTTCTCCACAGTGATAGACCATGACTGAAGTCCTGCATCTTCAGAAGAAGAAGGACTGCAAGATGAAGATGGAAGAGTGGGTCATCTGCTTGCTGGACATCCTAGTCCTGGACATCCAGTCTTGCAGCGAAGTGTGGGGACAGTCAAGTGGCTCTTCATGGAGAGGGGTTTCCGCTTTCTGCTGGATGACAAGACTAAGTTAAAGGCCATACCTGCCTTCACCCCTCCATAGCCTTTACCAAGGGGACCAAGTAGAATTCACTCTCATGCCAGGCCCCCAGGGCATCTTTGGCACTGGTGTGGTGAATCTGGCTATGCCATTGGTTGCGGCATGACTCCCTGATGTCTGGCCTGAAAAACATCAGGGGCTGTCTTCACCGTGAGGCCTGTGGGAGTCAATCGATGTTTCGATACTTCACTATGGGCTATTGCTACCTGCAACTGAAACTGGAGCCCTTGATCTCGGGATTGCCAGAGCTCCCATCAGCCACCACAGAACCAGCTACCAACATGGCAAATATGAACCCAGTGGTCCGCATCAAGCCTGTGCCATTGCCGCCCCAGGTTTACCATGTGGAAGTTACCAACTGAGGCAAAACAGCATTACCAGCAAATTTCTGGCCTGGCTATATTCCGAGGCCTGTTCGCTGCCACCACTGAAGCTGGATATACTCCATGGAAAGGCCCCAGCCATTGCTTCTGGTTCTAGGGGGCACTCCTGTTCAACAGCCACAGATCCTGCATTTCCAACTGTGGCCACTGGAGGTAACCTGCGCTTCAGCTATGCCGCCAGCTGCAGGAGTGTTTTCCCGAATCCACGATTTGAGGATGCACTCACTGACCTGAGAGAAGAAGATGAGGAGTTCGACTTCATGATTTAAGGATCCAGGAGCCCTAGGAGTTTCAGGAGGGTGAGATACTTATGACTGTACTCTGTTTTGCTGGTCTCTTTGTTTTAGGGCCCTATTTTGCCATCCTCCTGTCTCATGCCAAAAGGGACTCCCCTTTCATCTGTCCAAGTTGCACCTGTTGTGTCCTTTTCCACCCTTTCTCAGGTCTGTGCTCCATCTTACCTGAGGAGGGGGTGGCCTAATGTTTGAAGAAGAGCACCCAAGGAAAGTGTATCAGAGCTCCTTGCACCCTTCACATTTGTTTCCAGGAATCCACAAGTGGGAGATCGACTGTTACTTGCAAAATTCAAGAACTGGCACCACAACTCAGACACACTTGAATGGTGCTAAGCCTGGGCACTGTGTTACCGGCACTCTCACCAAGAGATGCAGGACCAAGAATGTTCCCCAACTGTGGAACCCCAGGACTCTCATGCACTAGAGCCCCACAGCTTCAGACTTTGTTATCTAAAAAAGTCAGGTTAGCTAGCATACACCTTGCAACATCTTGTACTGGCACTTCGTACACTAGCTTATATATCCCCCTAGTAGTCAGCATGCTAGCCTAGGCAATGTATTAAACATGCATGCACTTATGCCCTTAACCTGGTCTTCCACAGCAATGGGAAGGAGGGGGATCAGCTTGTATCAGGAGAGACCATAAGCACAGCTGAAAATAGCCTGGCTTTCAAAAAGGGGGTATGTGGTACCTCAGACTTGGGGGTACTACAAATGTAAATAGTTATGTATTGTTATGTATTTTAAGTGTGTTATTTGGCCATTGTTACCAATAAAGAATGGATCACAAAGGTTGGCTAGGAACGGGGCTAGCCACCATGTTCCTCTTCTTTTGGTAGCCTCAAGTAAATCCTGGAAAAAACAGTACAACACTAGTGCTAAATTGCAACTATCCAGCCTGCCTCCATCATCCTTACTGGTGGCCTAGGATTGCACTTGAAATCAGCTGCTACTGAATGCATTTGAACTTCTATGTAGCACATAGTATATACTTTTATTCATTTCATTCTGCCCTCATTCTTGAATAGTACATGTCCACTGCACTGATCTCTAATGAGCAATGGCCAGAGGGACTACACCGTGACACAATGCTCCCATCCACTGCACCGGCTCCTCCAGGGCTCACTGCACTTGCAATGGAAGGCATTTCACTGAATGGCCACAAGGCTCACAATGGAGGAAAATGTGGCTAAAAAGGGGGAATGAGGCTGTCAGTGGAATGTTGACCCTAAGGGAAATGTAGCTGATACTGTTGGTCACTATGAATAGCCTTAGGTAGCACAGCGTGGATGGCACTGTGATACGTACTTCACATGCTACAGGTACTCATTCTGGAAAAAAAATGGCTAAGATTGTTATTCAATCCATGATGAAGATCCCGCTTGTTATAAGGAAAAAAGTGCACCAGCCTCGTGTTTTGTGGTCATGAAACGGTTTTTAAATTCTTATAATTTACAGTAGTGGATACATTATCCATGTATTTTATGTATATAATACATGAAAACAGTTTATGTCAATAGCATACATTATTCCCAGGTATCTGCTTTTTAAAACAGCAGGCAACCGGTGGCTATCGTGCTCTATGCGTTCGCGAGCAGGTGGCATCTTTAAAGATGCACCCTGAACTGTACACATTAAAGGAGTTGTCTTTTCAGCACACAGCTGATTTTAGCGTCCCATTCAGACTTAGATTGGCCCACAGAGGAATAGGTGAATCCACCAGTGGGCCCCTGCCCAAGAGTGGGCCCCTGGATGCCCACTCTCTGCACGAGTGGCACATAGCACAATATATTGACAGCACTACATAAAAATAGGCAGTGTACAGTATCTCATCCAGAAAAATTGGGTAATTATTTTACAGAATATCAGTTTATATTATTCTATTATTATAGACACAATCAGGTGGCTGAGATGGCTTCTAGGTACAGAGGCAGGCCAGCCAGTATCCTCTTTCCCCTGGGACCCACCTTCTTGAAGTCACTGCAGGGCCCCCTTATAATCAACATCTTGTGGCATTGTAATGCTGCTGCTGTATAAGCAGCTTATATTTGCACATAGCTATACAGTGGGGCCCCAGAATGAATTTCACTGGTGGGCCCTAGGCACTCCAGTCCGAAACTGGTCCAATAGAAGAGACAGTATAACATTGCAGCTATTCAGAATCCACCAAAATGGGAGCCGCTCTTGCAGAACAGATGTCCATTCTGGCTTACTGAGAAATGATCCTGAGAGGAGGGTTCATATACCCTAATAGGGCATATGGAAATGGTTATGTTCATGAGACAAAAAGTTGACAGTATGCAAAACCAATATTCTTTTTGAAGTACTGTTTAATCAATAATGTAATGGCAAATTAAGTTATATCAATCAGAGCAAATCAAGTGGTGCTATTATTGTATGCGTCACTGGCTGAAACTGAATATCACTAACGATAGTGAACACTGAAAAATCTGTTTATTAGCAATTTATTGCAAATCACTCACAACATATAACAAAAATAAATGAAGGGGTCTAATGACTGGACGTAAATCAATAAAAAACACTACACCTTCATCGGCAAATTATTGTCATGCCTGGATGGGGTGATATAGTGCTATGGCACTAGTGGGTCATCATCCATTGCATATCACCGTCCATACGAGCCAGAAGATGTACCCACATGTTACTGCCAGAACATAGGGGGTATAAGGGAAGTTAATCCCGTACTTGGTAAGTATAGTCAGTGACTATGGGGGATAGTATAACCCCTGAAAGTCACCCACGTACTCCAAAATATCCCCCAATGTTTGAGAAAGTCTGTATTGGGATAGAGACTAGGGCTGACACAGAAGACTTGAAGTACTTGATGTTTGGTCAGCTAGCCAGGATCCTCACACACATTCACATGCAAACCCTCCCCAAACATCCATCTATTGGAGCGTGCCATGCAATCTCGGAGGTGCTATTGAACTTGACCCTGAACAGACCTCTCTATTAGCGCCAAATAAGCTAGCTAAGGCTCCTTTCCCTTCTGAAGGAAGGGAAAGGAACAGCGCAGCAAATCTTCAGCATGGAGGAGGAGGCAAGGCGCACATCAGTTCCCCACCCCTAGCCCCGGAGCTACGAACAGGTAAGTAACCAAATCCCCTATGATGACATGTCAAGGATTATACTAAGCAGAGATAAAAAGAACGGAAAACAAATGACAAAAATATAGGGATACTACTGGGACAGCAGAAACCACCTCAATAATAATGATATGCCATGTAATGTAATCATATAGAAGCATATTCTATGGAAACATATCACATAAAACTTATCAAAGCCTATAAGTAACTCAAGGCAAAAAACGGGGGACCAACAAATATACATATCCCTCCAGAAGAGAAAAGTACATAGGTACCCAATCCGCGGGCTGACACCGTAGAAATGAATGAAAACGCATTAGCCCAGGGGCAACGAGAGGGAACTACATGTTTACGGCCAGAATAAACTCAATCAATAAAGCAAGCATATGAAATGTGTTCATTTAGACCCTGCGGCCGTACAGTGCCAAGTCTGAAGGTCCATTGGGCCTCTTTACGTAAAAGATACTGATAGAAATTGCCTCCTCTAGGTGATGGTCTCACAATTTCGATACATTGAAATTTGACGCATCGTAAATTACCAGGGTGGTGATTGGTCACATGCCGTGCAATAGCAGTGTTGGCCTCATTTTTAATACCATTAAGGTGTTCGCCTATACGTCGGCGGAATTGCCGGATGGTTTTCCCGACGTATTGTAAGCCGCATATACACGTGGCCAGATATACCAGCCCAGTCGACTTACAATTGGCGAAACACCTGATCTAAAAGGTCCTAGAGGTGGTAGTGCATGTGAAAGTGTGTCCAGTCTGTATGGCATCACACGCTACACAGCTACCACATCTAAAAGTCCCTTTGGGACTCCGTTCCAACCATGTCCCAGTCTGTACAGACTGAAATAGGCTGTGAACGAGGCGATCTTTAAGGTTTCGACCTCTGCGGTACGTAACAGCCAGGGACTGTCTGACCAGATGTCCAATGTCGGGGTCCATCTGCAGGATATTCCAATGCTTGTCTAGAATTTGCTTGATGCATGTATGTGCAACATCATATGTTGCTATCATGCGAATCTGGTCAGGACCAGGAGCTCTCTGTCGTGGATTTAGTAGAGATTCCCGTGTCCTTGACACCGAATGTTGATAGACAGAGGCCAATACTCTCCGGGGATAACCACGCTGCATAAACCTATTCTCCAATTCTCTCGCTTTGTGGCGAAAATCCGAGAATGAAGAACAATTGCTGGGAACCCAAAGGTATTGGCCTTTGGGGATACCTCTTTTGAGTGGCAGAGGGTGGCAACTGTCCCAATGTAACAAACTGTTGGTCACAGTATTTTTGTGAAAAAAGGCTAGTTTGAATCTTGCCATCAACAGCTTTCACAATGGTCAGGTCCAAAAATGTAATTTGAGTGGAGCTAATCTCAGAGGTGAAAAAAAGCCCACAGTTGTTTACATTGAGGGTCTTAACAAAATTATTAAAATCAACCTCTGAGCCTGTCCAGAAAATCAGGACATCATCGATGTACCTGAGCCACATCGAGATGTAACCAGACCACTCTGCCATTTCCTCACCAAACACCACTTCCTTCTCCCACCAGCCCAGGTATAAGTTTGCGTACCAAGGCGCGCATGGACTGCCCATGGTGATGCCCCTGAGCTGGTGGTAGAAGTGACAATCAAAAAGAAACACGTTGTGGTGTAGTATGAAATCCAGTAGGCTTATCACAAATTCATTATGAGGGATAAACTCCCTACCACGTGTCTGCAGGAAGTAACATGTGGCCTCCAGGTCCCCATCATGAGGAATAGAGCTGTATAAGGCCTCTACGTCAAGACTCGCAAGGAGGGTGTTTTCCTCTACATACAGGCCATCTAGTTTATTAACAAGCTCCATAGATATGAGGGCAGGGCAACAACAAAAGGTCTTAGGATAACATCCACGTAGTTACTAACTTCCTGCGTCAGGCTATTAGTCCCTGACACAATTGGCCTGCCTTTAAGGAGATTGATTCTCTTATGGATTTTCGGTAAACTATAAAAGCAGGCCAATTGTGGATGTTTGGGAAGAAGTATGTGATATTCTTCCTTACTGATCAGCCTTGATGCCAACGCGGGGGACAAAATTTCTTTCAACTCTTTAAGAAAGAGGTAGTTCGATATTGGGGTTACCTGCCCTAAAAAAAACTCCTCTCTGTTGGGAGCCTCTTCCTCTACTTGATCTATTCCTCGCCTGACCCCTAGGTCCAGCCGGCTTAGGGAGTGGAGGATTACGAGGAAGTGTAGACTCTGATTCGCCCTCTGATGAGGAGGATTCAGTATCCGATTCAAGTACTCGGACAGGTTTCTATTTATAATCAAAGAGACGGCCCTCCGTGAGATATAGCGAATGCTTTTTCTCTTTTAATTGTGCCGTATATTTCTGTACGGCTTGTTCTAAAGCTGACTCCCTACGGGAGAAATCACTTTGGGAGGAAAATTTCTTTATAGCCTCAATCTGCTCTTGTAGAGCTACAGCGCTCTTTTCAAATAACACTCGCTCCTCCTCTAGAAGGAGATTCATCAAACGCAGGGAAGACTGTATCGATTCAGTCTCCCATTTTTTGTTCATCAATCGATACAGTCTTCCCTCCGTTTGATGAATCTCCTTCTAGAGGAGGAGCGAGTTATTTGAAAAGCGACTTCTCCCATAGGGAGTCAGCTTTAGAACAAGCCGTACAGAAATATACGGTACAATTAAAAGAGAAAAAGCATTCGCTATATCTCCGGGATACAGCTGACTTCAGGGAGGGTTGGCTCTTTGATTATAAGGAGAAACCTGTCCGAATACTTGAATCAGATACTGAACCCTCCTCATCTAAGGGCGAATCAGAGTCTACACTTCCTCGTAATCACTCTCTAAGCCGGCTAGACCTAGGGGTCAGGCGACGAATAGATCAAGTAGAGGAAGAGGCTCCCAACAGATAGGAGTTTTTTTAGGGCAGGTAACCCCAATATCGAACTACCTACTGAGGGACAGAAAAAATCCCTGAATATGGGTTTAAAAGTGTCCCCGACCCCCACCTCGGATTCTGATTCAGACGATGTACAAATTATTAATCTCTCGTACAGGTCACTTACCAACGGTGAATTAGACATTTTAAAGAAAGGTCTCTCCTTCATTCCTTCTCACACTTTTGATTTGTTTAGTTGGGTAAAGGATCTTAATTTATTTACCAGGAAATTAAAATGGAGGAAATTCTTTATGCCTCATGACAAAAGACAGTGCCTGGAAATTGGTATCGAATTGTCTGATTTGACGGATTTACGTAATCTCACCGTTTTATTATCTGAAAATGAGAGGAATCCGGGTAAGGGTCCCTTTACCAACATCAAAGCTTGGTCACGTGTGAACCCTCCCGTTAGTGACGTTACTCCCATTGACGTCTTCTACAACATGGTAGTAGCAGAACTTACATCAATTCAGGAAGAGAGTTGGTGGGAGCAATGTTACTCGGGAGGAGTTAAAGGGTCTATTAGCATTGGAGAAAGATTCTTCCACTGTCATTAAGGCTGCCGACAAAGGGGGCAATATTGTGGTGATGGGACAAGAACAGTATCGCTAGATGTGTCTCAATATATTGAAGCAGAGAGACTGATACGGTATTCTGGCAGCAAACCCCAGTGACCTCTTTCTTAAAGAGTTGAAAGAAATTTTGTCCCCCGAGTTGGCATCAAGACTGATCAGTAAGGAAGAATATCACGTACTTCTTCCCAAACATCCACAATTGGCCTGTGTCACGAATGTGCCTGCATCAGGTTGCAGGCGTTCGGCTAGACTTTCAAAAGTGACATAATTTGATATGTTTTCCTCTTGGTTTGGTTGCTGTTTACCACACCCCTTCCCCTCAGCTGTTGCGGGTGTGGTGATTATATTTCCCCTATTTATCCCTTCCTCTCCCAGTATCCCTTGCGGTTTATACTTTCTGCTGACATTGTTGTGTGCGGTGTGGATCTTGGCTGAGATCCGGTTGCTGCAATATCTACATTAAGATAAGTGTCATTTTCCCTTTTGTGTTTATCCTACTTTTCCCTGTTGTGGTTTTGCCTTCTGGAGTCTCCTGTTTGTCCGTCCTTTTGGAGGAACGGTTTGACTCCTTCCCTGTCACTAGTGGCAGCGTTCTCTAGGGTCAGGTGTTATTAGGTTCCTGTGTATGAACTCTCCTACCACTAAGGCCTGTTCATACTGGTAGTCATTCAGGGCCTAGTTTCAGGGTTTCCTACAGGAGGTGACCGTTTCTCTTGTTTGGTCCTTTCCCTTCCCTCTTACGCTTGGTGTGGGTATACCCTCCACACTAGAGCGTGACAGCCTGCTTTTATAGTTTACCGAAAATCCATAAGAGAATCAATCCGCTTAAAGACAGGCCAATTGTGTCAGGGACTAATAGCCTGAAGCAGGAAATTAATAACTACGTGGATGTTATCCTAAGACCTTAGGAGAGGCCTTATACAGCTCCATTCCTCATGATAGGGGCCTGGAGGCCACACGTTACTTCCTGCAGACATGTGGTAGGGAGTTTATCCCTCATAATGAATTCGTGATCAGCCTAAATAGAAACCTGTCCGAGTACTTGAATCGGATACTGAATCCTCCTCATCAGAGGGCGAATCAGAGTCTACACTTCCTCGTAATCCTCCACTCCCTAAGCCGGCTGGACCTAGGGGTCAGGCGAGGAATAGATCAAGTAGAGGAAGAGGCTCCCAACAGAGAGGAGTTTTTTTTAGGGCAGGTAACCCCAATATCGAACTACCTCTTTCTTAAAGAGTTGAAAGAAATTTTGTCCCCCGCGTTGGCATCAAGGCTGATCAGTAAGGAAGAATATCACATACTTCTTCCCAAACATCCACAATTGGCCTGCTTTTATAGTTTACCGAAAATCCATAAGAGAATCAATCTCCTTAAAGGCAGGCCAATTGTGTCAGGGACTAATAGCCTGACGCAGGAAGTTAGTAACTACGTGGATGTTATCCTAAGACCTTTTGTTGTTGCCCTGCCCTCATATCTATGGAGCTTGTTAATAAACTAGATGGCCTGTATACCACTGGATTTCATACTACACCGCAACGTGTTTCTTTTTGATCATCACTTCTACCACCAGCTCAGGGGCATCGCCATGGGCAGTCCATGCGCGCCTTGGTACGCAAACTTATACCTGGGCTGGTGGGAGAAGGAAGTGGTGTTTGGTGAGGAAATGGCAGAGTGGTCTGGTTACATCTCGATGTGGCTCAGGTACATCGATGATGTCCTGATTTTCTGGACAGGCTCAGAGGTTGATTTTAGTAATTTCGGTAAACAACTGTGGGCTTTTTTTCACCTCTGAGATTAGCTCCACTCAAATGACATTTTTGGACCTGACCATTGTGAAAGCTGTTGATGGCAAGATTCAAACTAGCCTTTTTCGCAAAAATACTGCAACCAACAGTATGTTACATTGGGACAGTTGCCAAGAGGTATCCCCAAAGGCCAATCCCTTCGGATGTGCAGCAATTGTTCTTCATTCTCGGATTTTCGCCACAAAGCGAGAGAATTGGAGAATAGGTTTATGCAGCGTGGTTATCCCTGGAGAATATTGGCCTCTGCCTATCAACATTCGGTGTCCAGGACACGGGAATCTCTACTAAATCCATGACAGAGAGCTCCTGGTCCTGACCAGATTCGCTTGATAGCACCATATGATGTTGCACATACACGCATCAAGCAAATTCTAGACAAGCATTGGAATTTCCTGCAGACCGTGACATTGGACATCTGGACGGACGGTCCTTGGCTGGTACATACCGCAGAGGTCGAAACCTTAAAGATCGCCTCGTGCACAGCCTATTTCAGTCTCTACAGACTGGGACATGGTTGGAACGGAGTCCCAAAGGGACCTTTAGATGTGGTATCTGTGTAGCTTGTGATGCCATACAGACTGGACAAACTTTCACATGCACTACCACCTCTAGGACCTTTGAGATCAGGTGTTTCGCCAATTGTAAGTCGACTGGTATATCTGGCCACGTGTATATGCGGCTTACAATACATTGGGAAAACCATCCGGCAATTCCGCCGATGTATAGGCGAACACCTTAATGATATTAAAAATTAGGCCGACACTGCTATTGCACGGCATGTGACCAATCACCACCCTGGTAATTTACGATGCGTCAAATTTCATTGTATCGAAATTGTGAGACCATCACCTAGAGGGGGCGATTTCGATCAGTATCTTTTACGTAAAGAGGCCCAATGGACCTTCAGACTCGGCACTGTACGGCCACAGGGTCTAAATGAACACATTTCATATGCTTGCTTTATTGATTGAGTTTATTCTGGCCGTAAACATGTAGTTCCCTCTCGTTGCCCCTGGGATGATGCGTTTTTTCATTTATTTCTACAGTGTCAGCCCACGGATTTGGCACCTATGTCCTTTTCTCTTCTGGGGGGATATGTATATTTGTTGGCCCCCCGATTTTTGCCTTGAGGTACTTATAGGCTCTGATAAGTTTTATGTGATATGTTTCCATGGAATATGCTTCTATATGATTACATTACATGGCATATCATTATTATTATTGAGGTGGTTTCTGCTGTCCCAGTAGTATTCCTGTATTTTTGTTATTTGTTTTCCGTTCTTTTTATTTCTGCTTAGTATATTCCTTGACATGTCATCATAGGGGATTTGGTTACTTACCTGTTCGTAGCTCCGTGGCTAGTGGTGGGGAACTGATATGCGCCTTGCCTCCTCCCCCTTACTGACAATTGGCTGCGCTGCTCCTTTCCTCTCCTTCGGAGGGCGTGGTCTTCTCCATTTAAACCAGCACTTGCCGCCGCCGCGCAATGGCCATCATAGTCCCTGAGGCGCCGCGACACACCGCTAGTGTGGCAGTACGGCTTAGGCTATATTATTAATTTACACTGTCTAAATGCTCCTGATGAGTACGATGTATGAAATGCGTCGAGCTAGGACGCAGTGTTAGGCAGCCTTAGCTAGCTTATTTGGCGCTAATAGAGAGGTCCATTCAGGGTCAAGTTCAATAGCAACTCCGAGATTGCATGGCATGCTCCCATAGATGGATGTTTGGGGAGGGTTTGCATGTGAATGTGTGTGAGGATGCTGGCTAGCTGACCAAACATCAAGTACTTCAAGTCTTCTGTGTCAGCCCTAGTCTCTATCCCAATACATTGGGGGATATTTTGGAGTATGTGGGTGACTTTCAGGGGTTATACTATCCCCCATTGTCACTGACTATACGTAGTAAGTACGGGATTAACTTCCCTTATACCCCCTATGTTCTGGCAGTAACACGTGGGTACATCTTCTGGCTTGCATGAACGGTGATATGCAATGGATGATGACCCACTAGCACTATATCACCCCATCCAGGCATGACAATAGTTTGCCGATGAAGGTGTGTTTTTTATTGATTTATGTCCAGTCATTAGACCCCTTCATTTATTTTTGTTATATGTTGTGAGTGATTTGCAATAAGTTGCTAATAAACAGATTTTTCAGTGCTCACAATCGTCAGAGATATTCAAATTCAGTTATACTCTGTATAATATTGTCATTCCGTGTAGGATGTGACATTTTAGGGTTTATCCAGAATTACTATGGTTTTACAGATATGCTCATGTAGTTGCTTACTTCATGTACGTCTTCCCCATGCTGACCTGTTTTCACCATATAAACAAATCACTCAGTTGTTTACATCCTGAATGTAGCATTTCCTTTTGTTGCATCCAACCACACCCATGATGCACTTCTCCTTTCTCTGCCACAGCCTAACAATGCCCAGCTAGTTTAAAGCTCCTCCCACCCAGCTAGTTACATAGATACTCCCCTATCACTGCTCCTATTGCTGCTTTGACACATCCATGGACATAACATCACAAATAAGAAATAAGAAAGAGCTGTATGGACATAGTCCAATAGTCAATAAAGGTAAAAGAAAAAAAAACACATATAGCTACCTTCATAAATGATTATTTTAAAATATGTTGATACAAACCGAAAAGCACCATTAAAATTGACTATTATTTTTTTGATATATCATTCATTATTATATATTTTCCTGTAATGAGCACTGTACATCTGATTAGTTGAACACATGCAGTAGCCAGGTTTGGGGTGGACCCAACACTATGCTGGGTCCCCCAGACACCGTCGAGGTGTCACCACGTGTTGCTGATCTCCAGAAGGGATGGAAAGTTGTGGTGCACCTCATGGGAATTAAGTCCAGAGAGTCAGGGTCTGCAGTACACCAGGGTGCTTCTTTACTGGAGGAATTTAGGAGCAAAACAATACAGGCAAGGCATAGAGCTGGCTTCTCCAGTCTCCTCCCTGGCTGAAGAAGGGTTTGATGCTGAGGAAAGGCCTGAGCTAGCTGTCCCTCTCTCTCTTCAGAAGGCTGGTACCCTGGTCCAAGGCTGGTGATCCAGAGTCTGTGGCAGAGTATCCCCATCTCAGTGTCTTCTTCTGGTCACTCAGTAGTCTCCTCTTCCAAGCAGTTACCTAACTGCAGAACACTAGGGTCTCTGACTGTTCTCCTTATATACAGATTTAGCTAGACTAGAACCTTCTGGTGGGAGGGGTGGAGTGGAGAATCTCAGCACAAACGGATACACTGTAACACTTTCTGTCTTTCATAGGCTTACATTAGAGCTTCAATGATACTCAATGACAATGACAAAGCAGTTTCCAGACATAACAACAGAGCTAAAACCAGGCATTCAAAATGTCAGACTGTCTGCTTTTGGTGGTAAACAATGTCTGGCTTTTTTACTCCAAAACATGCTCTTCTTTAGACTCTATGGCAGCTGTGGAAAATTACCAGCTTTTCACACAAAGTCCTAATAGTCTCTCACTTTGCACAGAGCCTTGCAAATACAGTGATAATGAACAGGATATATATCACAACATATAAAATGCATTTACACAGTATTAAACAGTGCAATTCAACCCTTTCAAGTGAAATAAAGTTAGAAGTGTATAACTTTGCATAGAAGAAATAAGGGAAAATGTCCACAAATGTACCCCCTGTTCCAGGGCACTACACACACAGACCCAGTGATTTCATTAATAAATAGTACTATGGTATGTAGCGCTCCCACTTTCCTTCTCCACTGTCTAAAGAAAGATTGCTACATATTTATATGAATTTAGAAGCAGAAATGAATGAATGGATGGTGTGTGGGCTTCACCTGTTTCACTATGAGATCAATAGCACTGAGGGGAGGAGGATAACAGGGAAGCTACAGAACATGTCAGTCCACTGCTGAATGCAGGAGAAGGTGGACCAAAATTTTAACAAAAGGATAATCAGCAAGGGGTGCTACCAGAGAGGAAAATGTAATGTACATAAGAAACCTAATAATATGTTTATTGCATAGAAAATATTTGGAGGGAGTTGAAAGCCCGTGTTGCCTAGCGACAGCCCCAAAACATCACTGCTCTAGAGGAGCTCTGCATGGAGGAATGGGCCAACATACCAGCAACAGTGTGTGCCAACCCTGTGAAGACTTACAGAAAACGTTTGACCTCTGTCATTGCCAACAAAGGATATATAACAAAGTATTGAGATTAACTTTTGTTATTGACCAAATACTTATTTTCCCCCATTTTTTGTAAATAAATTCTTTAAAGATCAGACAATGTGTTTTTCTGTATTTGTTTTCTCATTTTGTCTCTCATAGTTAAGGTCTACCTATGATGTCAATTACAGGCCTCTCTCATCTTTTTAAGTGGGAGAACTTGCACAATTGGTGTCTGACTAAATACTTTTTTTCCCCACTGTATCTACAGCACCTTGCCCCCTTAACAGTGACCTCCACAGCCCCCCACCCCTTAACATTGACCCCCCCACAGTGCTCCGGCTCCTTAAAATGGAACCTCCACAGCAGCCCACCCCCTTAACTTTAACCTTCACAGCACCCCACCCCCTTGACAGTGACCTCCACAGGGGCCCGCTCCCTTAACAATGACCTCTACAGCACCCACCCCTTGACACTGACAATAGGTTACAGTCCCCTTAACTGACCTCCACCATTCCTGACCCCCATGACAGAGACCTCCTCAGCAACTGCCCCTTTAACAGTGACTGCCACAGTACCTCACTTCCTTAACTTTGACCTCCACTGTATCCCGTTCCCTTAACAGTGACCTCATAGTACCCTGCTGCCCCTTTAATAGTGGCCTTCACAGTCCCCTCCTCCTTTAACAGTGACCTCCACAGCGGCCTGCCACCTTAACAGTAACATCCACAGTGTCCTCCCCTTTAACAGTAACCTCCACAGCGGCCGCCCTTTAATTAGTGACCTCCACTGTACCCCGTCTCATTAACATTGATTTTCCTCAATAACCCGCCCCCTTAACAGTGACCTGCACAGCGGCCGCCCCTTTATTAGTGATCTCCACAGTACCCCATCTCCTTAACTGTGCTTTCCACAACACCCCATCCCTTTAACAGTAGCCTCTACAGCAATCTGCCCCTTAACACTGACCTCCATAGTGAACTGTCCCCTTAACTGTGACCTCCACATCAGCCTGCCCCTAGGGTGGCCAGAGGTCAGGCTTTCAGACTCCCTGTGCTCTGTCCAGCGCAGGGCCTGGACGGACACAGGGATGTCCTTTTAACAGCTCACTCTCAGACATCAACACTGTGCTGTCTGAGCATGAGCTGCAGGGAGAAAGTCACCTTCCCACCCCTGCAGCTGACAGAAATGGATTTTTACCTTCATTTTTGCAATCCCTTTCGGCTTTTGGGGTGGGAGGGGGCGTGACCTAATTGAGTTGTGGGTGTGGCTTAGCTGGACCTGGGGGCGGGGGTTTTAAGTCCTGTGACCTCCACAGCACTCTGCTCCCTTAATAGTGTCATCCACAGCACCCTGCACCTACAGCAGTGAGGAAAAATGTCTGGCTTGTTATGGAAACCTGGTGTAAAACTGTGTGTATGTGGAGACCAAGGACCTACGAGCTTCTATTGGCTGATAAGAGACATGAGACCGAGAAAGACCTGCAGGCTTCTATTGGCTAATGTATGTCATGTGATGTGACATATTTATATTTTTTGGGAATATCTCAGTAACAGAAAGTCCTTGAGAGCTGAGACCCGGTCTAAAACCTTCCCGGACACCTGATGTACCTGTGTGCCAAATTTCATGATTGTAAATGCAATGGTGCGGATTCCTTTAGCAGACATACATACATACAGTGCCTTGCGAAAGTATTTGGCCCCCTGGAACTTTTCAAACTTTTGCCACTTTTCAGGCTTCAAATAAAAAGATATAACATTTTAAATTTTTGGTGAAGAATCAACAAGTGGGTCACAATTGTGAAGTGGAACGAAATTTATTGGATCATTTAAACTTTTTTTGTAATAATAAAACTGAAAAGTTGGGCGTGCAAAATTATTCGGCCCATTTACTTTCAGTTCAGAAAACTCACTCCAGAAGTTCATTGAGGATCTCTGAATGATCCAATGTTGTCCTAAATGACTGATGAAGATAAATAGAATTCACCTGTGTGTAATTAAGTCTCCATATAAATGCACCTGCTCTGTGATAGTCTCAGGGTTCTGTTTAAAGCACAGAGAGCATCATGAAGACCAAGGAACACACCAGGCAGGTCCGTGATACTGTTGTGGAGAAGTTTAAAGCCGGATTTGGATACCAAAAGATTTCCCAAGCTTTAAACATCCCAAGGACCACCGTGCAAGCGATCATATTGAAATGGAAGGAGTATCAGACCACTGCAAATCTACCAAGACCCGGCCTTCCCTCTAAACTTTCATCTCAAACAAGGAGAAGAATGATCAGAGATGAAGCCAAGAGGCCCATTATCACTCTGGATGAACTGCAGAGATCTACAGCTGAGGTGGGAGAGCTTGTCCATAGGACAACAATCATTCAAACACTTCACAAATCTGGCCTTTATGGAAGAGTGGCAATAAGAAAGCCATTTCTCAAAGATATCCATAAAAAGTCTAGTTTACAGTTTGCCACAAGCCACCTGGGAGACACACCAAACATGTGCAAGAAGGTGCTCTGGTTAGATGAAACCAAAATCAAACTTTTTGGAAATAATGCAAAACGATATGTTTGGCATAAAAGCAACAGAGCTCTTCACCCTGAACATGCCATCCCCACTGTCAAACATGGTGGTGGCAGCATCATGGTTTGGGCCTGCTTTTCATCAGCAGGGACAGGGAAGATGGTTAAAATTGATAGGAAGATGGATGGAGCCAAATACAGGACCATTCTGGATGAAAACCTGTTGGAGTCTGCAAAAGACCTGAGACTAGGACGGAGATTTATCTTTCAACAAGACAATGATCCCAAACATAAAGCAAAATCTACAATGGAATGGTTAAAAAATAAACGTATCCAGGTCTTAGAGTGGCCAAGTCAAAGTCCAGACCTGAATCCAATTGAGAATATGTGGAAAGAGCTGAAAACTGCTGTTCACAAACGCTCTCCATCCAACTTCAAAGAGCTTGAGCTGTTTTGCAAGGAAGAATGGGCAAGAATTTCAGTCTCTAGATGTGCAAAACTGATAGAGACATACCCCAAGCGACTTGTAGCTGTAATCGCAGCAAAAGGTGGCGCAACAAAGTATTAATGCAAGGGGGCCGAATAATTTTGCACACCCCACTTTTCAGTTTTATTATTACAAAAAAAAGTTTAAATGATCCAATAAATTTCGTTCCACTTCACAATTGTGACCCACAAAAAATTAAAATGTTATATCCTTTTGTTTGAAGCCTGAAATGTGGCAAAAGGTTGAAAAGTTCCAGGGGGCCGAATACTTTCGCAAGGCACTGTACATACATACACACACACACCCACACAGTTTTATATATTAGATTTGAAATGCCCTATTCATTGCATAGTAATACTTTTCGTGAGATAACCCTTTTAGTGTTTTCTAAGTACCATAATCTATTCATTACAATTATCATAGTGATAGCACAGCTGGCATATGAAAAGATAAAATGATCTACAGTTAGAAAGTTCAGCATACTTTGCGCCAACAAACATGTCTTCTCTTGAATGTCTTTCATAGAATTAATCACCATGTGGTACTACGTGTGGTCTGTAGAGATAGGCCAACAAAATTGAGGAAATGAGGCTGCCAGCAACACATCCTGTACATATCCTGGGAACTTAGACTTGGATGGCAATCAGAGCTTTTCTAACAGTAGGACTGAGGTTTTTACATGTCAATGGATGCAACGGATTATAAATTTCTCATTAAATAATATAATATCTTCAGGTGCCTAATCGCCTGAAGATTTCTTTAATAGGCCTTTAAAATGGCTATAAGATAACCCAACCTAAAATATATATAATTTTCTCATATATTTATGCCAAAATATTCCTTCCCATGATGTAAGTTGTAACAGCGGCTGCTGTTCGCCACTGTTTCCCTGCTTACCGCGGCAGTCCTGGGCGCCGTGTTCAGCGGTGATCTGCTGCCTGTGCTTCACGGTCGCCACTGCAGCCCTGGGCGCTGTCTGTGTAAGTGCTGTTGCTCTGTGATCCGCTCCAGAGTTTCCATTCAGCCCTGTCTACAACATGCTTCCTGCTTGTTCCTTGCATCACTTCCTCTGGATCATGTGACCATGTTGGATCATGTGGGTTGGATCATGTGACCATGTTGCATCATATGGGTTGCATCATGTGACCTCGTTGACCAACCCTAGCCCTTCTGCTCATATTTACATGGCTGAGTCCTCTTCCCAGATGCCTCATTGTCAAGGTCCTTGTATCCTGTTGGTTATCATTGTCCCTGCCTGAATTCCTGTGTTGCTGATTCGTGCGGTGTTCCCGGATTCCGCTATCTGCTTCATCCCTGCCTGCCTGCTTTGACCTTCTTGTTGCCGACCTGGATTGCCTGGCCTGTACCTGTGCCGTCTGTCCTGACCCTTGCCTGTCTGACTTCGCCTCTTCCTCATCCTTCGGTCTTGCATTGTTGCTCCTGGTGACGACTCGGTCCTCTGACCACTGCTGTACCTCTGGTACCTTTGCAGGTACCTCCTGGTCCACCTGGACCAAGTGGCTTGTGTGCCTATCCTCCTCAGGTGGTAGCGACCTGGTGTTCCCCTCGGAAAGTCTATCCCCACCATCAGGGGTATTGTGAAGATTGAGGGATTTCACTTAGACAACGCCCTTAGAGGAGGTAGGACACGAGGCACAGTGGGCCCACACCCGCTGATTCGTGACATTAGTTACCATACATTACAGTTACATTTCTTACCATCCTGTCTGTCAACATTGCAACATTCCCTACTCAGGGGCCTAAAGAAGGAGATTAATCTTATTAGAAAGATACACTGAACGGCCATGTATAATGGCAGTTGCCAGAAATTAGAACAGCCTGTTCTTCCTCATTGCAAAGATGTTCTATAGGATTAAGATTTGAGAACTGTGAAGGCCAGAGGTAAGGAACGCTCACTGTCATGTTCATGGAATCAATCCATGACTATGGAATGGAGCATTGTCCTGTTCGAAGTGTTATAGTGAAAACAGACGCCATGAAAGGATGATCTTGGTTTGCCACTATGCTTATGTAAGCCCTACTATTTAAACGTCTATAAACAGGTATCAGAGGACCCAAGACTTAAAAAAGAAAACATTTCCCATGCCAATATTCCAGCTCTGCCAGCCTGAGCTGTTGACATTGCTGACAGGAAGGGTTAATCGATTCATGCTGCTTGGGTCACATTCTGACCTTCAGCATTGTGCAACAGAACTCTGGATTCAACGGAACAGGCAATGTTTTTTCCAGTACACAGTGATCCAATTTTTGAGCTCCTTTGCCCACTGGACTATTGATTTTCTGTTTTCTTTAGATAGCAATGGCACTTTCACTATTCATCCACTGTTATAGCCCATCCATGCTAAGAAACAAGGAGTTGTGCATTCAGACATAAATCAGAAAATTATAGCACTCCAAAGGTGCAAAATGCAAATCAGAACTTTATTTAGGCCACTTTCAGACGAGCGAGTGTCACGCTTCCAGCACTGCCGGGGTCACATAACCCTTACAGTTCTCGAATGTATTGGAAAACACTGATAGCATTATGTCAGTGTTAACTAATACATTCCAGACCTCTAAGGGTTACTTAGCATCATAAATCAATATAATTCTATGCGACCCCCGGCAGTGCTGGAAGTTCAGGATGAGAGCTGTGCTGCAAGTCCGGAGCATGACACTCAATCGTCTGAAAGCGGCCTTTGAGGTGGCTACTCCAGTGCATCCACATCTAAATAAAGTTTTGATTTGCATTTTGGACCTTTGGAGTGCTAGAATTTCCTGATTTATGCTCTGGGTGGGATTCCTATTCTAAGTACCCAGTAGAAATTGCGCAGTGCCACAAGTTATCTATCATTTTGCATTTAGATATATTAGTTGGAGCATTGTATTTCACCGCAATTTGCTTGACTGTACACCACCTGTGTGTCAGAATAATATTTGACATCCTTCTCTGACCCTTTTTATTGATGTGCTCCTTACGTTCTTGGAATTCCTTATTTCTGGATGTTTTTCACACCATTCCCAGTTCACTATACACTGAACACTGTTGCTTGAGAAAACCTGAGATAGGGAGCTTTTTAAATATGCGCCCCTGATAGTCTAGCAGTGATAAGTATGCCTAATTAGAAGTCACTCAGAACGCTCGCTATTCCCATTTTAATGTGGATTCTCAGTGAAACTGATCCATGTAAAAATTTGCTAACTTGATTGTATGTTGTATCCGTAGTCATGAGTCTAATTTCAATACAGTGCTCCAGTTATGAAAGGGAAGGTTCATACAAATGCTCATTCCTGATAATTGCCCTGTGTACAGATGTGTTGGCAGCACATGACCCTGTGTAGGTAGGAATGTGCTGTCGACAAACAATGGATTTGTACGGGGGATGAACGATAATCCTTATTCTGAAAGTTGCAGGTTCCTTTCTCAACTTGTAGGTTAGTGAGTTATTCTGCATGTTTCTAACCAGCTTTACTGAAAAATTTGGATAATGGTAAATGCTCCCACAGGTGGCTAGCTTACCAAAATTTCTTCTAGTGATGACTCATGCAGTCCCAAAAAAACACAAATGCCTTATGTGTCTCAGATACCACCATTAGAAACACACTAGCCAAAATGTTACCAAGTTGAATGGCAAAAACTATTGCTGATCAATGTTTCTCTCAAATGTGCCAATTATAAAATCCCCCGCCATAAATTAGTTTTTCACACAAGGCCAGGTGATGTTGGATAACTTTTTCCTTTAAAGAAATAACATCATTTACAGCTGTATTTTGTGGCTACTCAGGTTGCCTTTGTCTTATGTTAACTTTTGGTTGAAGACATGAAGCTATTTGATGAGCATATGGCATATATGTATATATGTTATTTTGTACTTGAAAAGATAATGCACTAAGAACATCAGCTGAAGAAAAGCAGTGGCGGCCATGCAGGGATGTGGATCAATGTGGGTGCTGGGGAGCGGGGTAAGTATAATCCATACAGGGGCCCATGCATTGGGTGGGTCATTATAGGTGTTGGATAACCCCTTTAAAGAGCTTAATTTTCATTGTTTCCAGGTGACCTCTAATAAACTAGAAATGATCCTGAAGATAGGGCTGTGTGTTGGAGTTCAGTCGCCCGAGTCCGTGTTTGTGAACACAGCCAAAAGTACCTGGAGGACAAACAGACTTTGACCTGCTTTGGTCACAATTAGAGATGAGGAAATCGATTTGTTTCATCAGCAGGGCTGTAGCCCTTCACCTGTGAGGGGCTATCCACATACGTGAAGATGTACCTACCTGCAGCAAGATTGACAGGGCCAGACATTTAGCCCAGCCCTGACAATTTCCTGGTACTGCTTTGATTAGCATATCAAGTACACTGGCTCTACTTTGGCTTCAGAGCAGCCCGGTCAATCTTGTGCCAGGGTGACGCTTCTTCACTTGCAGGGACAACCCGCCTACAGAACTGATTAGTTCTAATCAATTCACTCACACAAATAAAATTCATTAGGTATTTTCCAAAGACTTTGGTTTCTACTAAATCCAAGGTTTTAGGGATTCATCCCACAAAAATTGTTCAAAATAGTGTCTGCTATTTTGCATATTAGACTACAGAGAAGATGAGAACATGAAGAAGGAAGATCATAGGACCCAGTCCTGGTGGACTTGCCCATAAAGCCTTACAGACATCCTAGCCAATCACCACTATAGATATGATGTCAGCTGATGTGTTATAGGCACTACAACATCCCAAACCCGTGTTTTCTGGGTTTTTACATTGGCAGGACAGGACATCTGTAAGATAGAGGATAGATGAAAGGGATCCTAAAACACAGAATAGTTTAGTTCATAGGCTTTAGCTAGTTTAGTGGTAGAGACGTTCTTTCACAATGAGAAGTTAAAGGCTATCAGATTTATAATTATTTCACATAAAGATAGGGTTTAGAGACAGGAGTCAGTGTGTCATTGTGCAACTTATTCAGGCTGCTTCAAGAAGACTGGTAGTGGAAGCCATATTGGACTGCTTGTGCTAGTATGCAGAAGTTAAAGAGGACCTTTCACCTCTCCTAACAAGTCTGTTTAATAGCTTCATGCATTCCCCATGTAATAACAATTCTGAAACATCTATTCTTATGACTATGTTGTGTTATTCCTTTACTATTTCTACTAGAAGTTATGAATGAATTGCTATTAGCCTTCAGTAAGGGAACAGAGGGGAGGTAACAAGTTGGGGGGGGGTGTACCTGCACAGTCTGAAAATGGCACCACTGATTGGATAGAGTGAGGATGTGCAGGTACACCCCCCCCCCCCTCCAAATGGTTACCACCCTTCTGTACCCTTACTGCAGACTGCTATCAATTTATTCATAACTTCTAGTAGAAATAATAAAGAAATGGCACAACATACAGACATAAGAATAGATGGTCCTGGTCCAGAATTGTTATTACATGGGGAATGCAGGTAGCTATTAAAACAGGAATGTCAGGAGCGGTGAAGGATCCTCTTTAAAGCTATACTATTAAATTTACTATCTATATGAATCAGATCAAACTTCATCACATAACTCACAATCATAGACTGTCCAGCTGCCTAATAGAGACTTGCAACTATGATGTTAGTCACTGTCGCAGCCTTTGAAGCTATACAGTACAAATGAATTTATTATTTATATAAATCACCCCAATCTGTTACTATGTGGTGTTTTGCTGATAAGAGCAAGACTTCAGGTTCGGATACTCTTTAAAGAGAGACTCCTAACTGAACTACAGCTACACTTCAAAGGAAGGTTTATAATATGATTTTATTAAACATAATAAGTAGTATATACATATAGTGATATAATGTCCTTCTTTTGCACTTATCTATATACAAAGGATAAAGAACATAATACACAATTACATCAACACTTCATCTGGAGTCCTGACTACATCCAGGATGAAGGTACATACATCACCGATGGAGTTAACGTCACCTGACAGCGACATCAGCTGGGAAGCCCTTTCAGCTAAAGCAGTCAGAGTCTCAATCGGGAAAACACCAATTAGGTCCCTACACGAGGCATCCTGCCATAGGATGAGGTTCTGACTCCATTCCTGAAGGGTTACAGCTTTATACCAATTAAACAAAGAGCTCCATTTCCTCGTGGAACACAGCCAGCGCATGCGCTGTATAACTGTAACTGTGTACATGTTGATCATCTGCTATCAACCCAGACCTTGGAGCAGCCAGTTCTCAGGTCCACAGTGAGTCAGAATCCAAAAACAACTTTGAGAAAATATGTAGACAAAACCTTACTCCCTTCACCTGCATTCACAGGTCTTAAAGTGAAATTTAAATGAGCAAATACACAATGGAATTCAAATGATCAGAAACTTCATCTTCACACTTTATGTGGCAAGGTTTATGTTAGCGGTTCTTACCCTTTAATTTTTCTCTTTAAATGTAGTCATATTCCTTGTAATATAGTTAGTGAACATATATAGGCCCTATTGTTCTACAGTTATCAGGACTGGTACCTGGTACCAGACCCCATTCCTAAGGGCTGAGGTAACTGTACATGCGTACTACACATTGAAGACCTTTAGAAAGGGATTAGGAAAGGCCAGGAAGCTGGAAAACATTAATGCATATAACAAAGAGCTCCTCTGATGACAGTGATTGGGTAAGATGTCTTGTAACCATCTCTTGCCCTGTATCACATGGGCATCAGCCAGATGCCGTTTTGGGAACTGCTCGATGGGTAGCTTGTTCATTTGTTCCAGCCTAGGTAACTGTCAATTATTATACTCTGTATGTTAGCTTTATGTATATTTATCTTATGAATTTTATCATAGTTTAGCAAACATTTTATGTAACTAAGCCTTGTCAATCTTATTCTCGGATCTCCAAAGTCACAGTAAAACAATCACAGATTTAACAATCACAACAAATATTTTACAATATTAAACCTGTGGATGATAGTGTGCCCCCTGACATATTGGTGTGTGTCACAGTCATTGCATGCTGTAGTGGAGTCTGTCCAATTCACCATTTTTATTTTATTTTTTTCACATACAAAACACTTGAACAAAGATTAGTGTACCTGACATAATATGTGTGTGTGTGTGTGTGTATATACTAGTATGCATGATGTATTGGTGTGCATCACAGTTACTGACCACATATTATAGTGAACGCATTCATTTTTATTTTTTTTCTTTAAATAAAAACAATATTTTAAAGTTTGTCCATCATGTTCCACATTGTGATGCTGCTGTTACTACTACTACCCTTACACAGCCTCATTCATTATGTGCCATACTATATTAGCAACCCTACTGGGGTCAGGATTAAGAACTTAAAGGGAACCTGTCATCACCTTTATGCTACCCATACTAACGGCAAAATAAAGTAGAGACAGGTGAGTTGATTTCAGCGGTATGCCATTTATAAGTTAAAAGTAAGTGGTTGCCGATAACCAACATCACAAACATTGTACACTGCGCCTGGAAAAGTGTCAAATCTTCATAAGAGTCGTGGTTATTCATGAATTCCTGCTTTCCCTGCCCACCTGATGACGACTGACAGTCTTCTACCTAGTTTTCTCCCTTTCTCTCTAGGAGAGAACTGACAATCAGCAGATGGGCGGGGAGAGCAGGAGATTAGGAATAACCATGACTCTTCTCAGGTAGATTTGACTCTTTTCAAGGCCTGGGCTGCAATGTTTGTGATGTTGGTTCTCAGCAACCACTCACTTTTAGCTCAAGAGAGACACACAGCTGAAATAAGCATTTCTGTCACTATTTTATGCTGCCCTCAGTACAGTCAGCATAAAGTTGATGACAGGTTCCCTTTAAAGTGGCCCTTGGAAAAAAAAAAAATAAAAGTGGGCCAGTGTTGTATGAGTGCCTAAATTGACAGGAAGCGGGGCAACACAAGTAGGGGGAGGGTCAGTAATACCATAGAGCAAAATACCATATACCATAGTACATTATTGCCCTAAAAGTTGTCCCTCTGTGTTGGTTATCAGTTTCTGTCTTCCTCCTCCAGAAAGGGATCATTTTTGGATGGCTTTTTTATTTTAAAAAGGCATAAAAATCCTTTTAAACAGGCTGTTTGTTACCACCAGCTCTCATCTGTATTCCTCTAGCCATATAAGTCACTGTCTATTTGACATTATTAATGCTGCCTTGGTGATAAGGAGCTTCAAGGAGGAGGGGGTGGATAAAGATCTAGGAGTGTTATATAAAACTTTGCAGGGAAACTGAGACACTTTCGATTCTAACAGAATTTATATGGAGCTAATCGAATCTAATGGCCGGATAGAATCTGAACCAAAACTAATTTCAGAAAACTTGCTGATCTCTAGTAACAATCTAACTTATGGGCCTCATACTCTGCATATAACATAACATAAATTAGTGTTTCCTGAATAAGAACTCAAAATCAGCTTCATCACAATATGCCAATTGAAAGAGCACAGAAATGTATACCTTGTAATTATTCTTTATATTAAGTGTGTTAGTTTAGATAATGAAACAGGAAGAGCTTGATTTAGGGGGAAATTTATGTGATCATTTTTATAGCTTAAGTAAAGTCAGAGCCAAGAAGTTTATTATGTGTCAAGGTGCCAAGCCCAGTAGCTGTACCAAACTCAGGCATAGAATATAAGAAAATAGCTGCACTGCTTTCTTCATTTTAATCCTAAGTATATCATATACAATATCTAAATATCAGAGTTGGACACTTTCATATAATTATCACTTTTGAATCACTTTAGGTTTAAGGCTGTCTTAACACAATTCTTGATCTATGGGTAAGAAACGTACCATAAAAATAAAATCCTTTAAAGATATTACCATATTGTCTACAGATCCTATGCAGACCTAGTGTTTCCATAGGTACAGACTGCAAACAAAACTCTGTGTGTAGTCAGAACCTGCAACAATGTTTTAGGACACTCAACCAGCCCACTATTCTTCCTGGTCAGCAGAGAAAATAATGCATGACCCCAGGAACAAACAAACTAGGTTTTGTTTCATAACGGTAACTATGAAGACACATTGGGCTGTGCAGGAGCTGTAGACACAAAAAAAGTTTATTTTTTGTAAAGCAAAGTGGCTTCATTTTTATTCCTCATATATTGAAACAATATAGTAAATGTGGCACAGAGCTTGGTATTTTCACCACGTCGAATTTCCAAATTCTTTGTACTGTAGTTATTGGGCATATCGTATGGATTACCAGTTCCCAAACAGAGAGTACAATAAAAAGTGATTCATTTATAGGGATTAGATGTCTCCCAAAATGTTCTCAAATACAAAACAATCTGAAGTGTCAGGAATTCAATCTTCCAGCTATGACAATAGAGCAAAAGCCCCAAAACAAATGAGATTCAAAAGGACTGAACATTACATTAATGAAAGACAATGTGTCTGCACTTGGTAGAGATTAGAAGCTTATATTTGGTATATTTAGTACTTACAGTATGGCGTGGCATGATCACTTTCTATTATCTGCTTTACGTAACAAAATATTGTGGAAAAACAAAGGGATCTTCTCTGCCCTCTAACTCAGTGGAATGTTCCAACTCCTCTGCCAAGTAAGCCAAAGACTCTGCAGCATCCAGAATAGAGCAAACGGACATCATCATCACTTTAAGCTTCTTCATTCACGCGTGAAGGTTTTTTGTCTGAATAAAGACATTAAAGGTGATGCTGACATTGAATTGCTGTTTTCTGAATTTACTATAGACAGGTGGGGACTGTCCTGCCTAAACACACCGTTGTATGTATTTCTACTATCTTTCCTTGTGATGAGGGCCTTAATCAGCATGAGGAGGGTTAAAGGAATAAGAGATGAAAATGAGCTCTTAACAATCTCTGTCTCTAATGCCACCAGATGTAAGGCAGCTATCTTATGAGTCAGTGTTGAACCCTTTAAATAGGCCTTGAGACATGACTTGAATAAATCCAGCACCTCATCTGCAGACAGAGGTTTCGAGGTGATTGCCCATCATCATGGAACACTGTGCTGTTACCATCAACCAGTTCTCTGTACTTCACTCTGCAATGTGGAAAGTTAAAGTTTTACTGACTAAGGCTACTTTCACTCTAGCGTTTTTAAATTCCGGTATTGAGTTCCGTCATAGGGGCTCAATACCGGACAAAAACGCTTCAGTTTTGTCCCCATTCATTGTCAATGGGGACAAAACTGAACTGAAGACAACGGAATGCTCCTGAAAGCATTCCGTTCCGTCTTCAGACCGGAGAACAAACCGCAGCATGCTGTGGTTTTCTCTCCGGTCCAGGCATCCGCACCAAGACGGATCCGGAATGACTCCCAATGCAAGTCAATGGGGACGGATCCGTTTGGTGTGACCAACATGGTAAACAGATCCGCCCTCCATTGACTTTCAATGGAGTTCAGGACGGATCTATCACCACATACATACAGACAGACAGACAGACATACATACACACACACACATACATACTCCAGGCAGGCAGGCCGCACGTCTTCATGCCCAGGAGGCGCACCGCTATGACGATTCCCTACAGCGCCCAGCAGAGGGCGCTGTGGGGAATCATCATAGCTGCGCGCCTCCTGGGCGTGAAGACGTGCGGCCTGCCTGCCTGGAGTATGTAAGTATGTCTGTATATGGTACTATGTGACATGTGTGGGGCCGGAACGCGGTTCCGGCCCCACACATGTCCCCGCGGCAGTCCGGATCCGACGGCACCCTTCAACTGCCGGATCCGGACTGCCGCTAGTGTGAAAGAGGCCTAATTGTTTAATTGTAACAACTTTACCTGTTTCTGCTTCAACGGTTAGGCAAAGAGGCACGAGAAGGCGTGACAATCTCACCTGCTCTAGCTCCTGAGATGGAGCAGAGAAAGAGGAAGGAGCTTGGTTTGAGAACCAATCAGTTAGATATAGAGGCGTAGCTAGGAGTTCTGCGCAGAGGGGACAAAAAAACATCCCAACCCAGTATGCCCACCAATGCCACTGTTGGAGGCGTTATCCTACAGCTGGGTTTCCAGGTTCAGGTTTTTTTTCTGACTTTAAGCCAAAACCAGGTGTGGATCATAAAGGGAGAAAAAGTGCTGTATATAAGACAGGTGCTACTACTGTTTCATTCAATGTACAGTCATGGCCAAAAGTTTTGAGAATGACACAAATATTATATTTTCACATGATCTGCTGCCCTCTGGTTTTTATGTGTGTTTGTCAGATGGTTTTTATCACATACAGAAATATAATTGCAATCATATTATGAGTAACAAAAGCTTATATTGACAGTTAGAATGAGTTAATGCAGTAAGTCAATATTTGCAGTGTTGACCCTTCTTCTTCAGGACCTCTGCAATTCTCCCTGGCATGCTCTCAATCAACTTCTGGACCAAATCCTCACTGATAGCAGTCCATTCTTGCACAATCAATGCTTCCATTTTGTCAGAATTTGTAGGTTTTTGTTTGTCCACCCGTCTCTTGATGATTGACCACAAGTTCTCAATGGGATTAAGATCTGGGGAGTTTCCAGGCCATGGACCCAAAATCTCTATGTTTTGTTCCCTGAGCCATTTAGTTATCACTAGAGATGAGCGAGTAGTGAAATATTCGAAAGTTCGAATTTCGATTCGAATAGACCGCGTTATTCGACTATTCGACCGAATATCGAATCCCATTATAGTCTATGGGAAAAAAATGCTCGCCACTTGGAAATCTCAATTCGACCACTTGGAGGTCACCAAGTCCACCCTGAAACCTCAGAAAATGATGCCAACACTGCTGGAATGCAACTGGGACAGCAGGGGAAGCATGTCTGGGTGCATATAACGCGCCCAAGTCGCACTATTACGCCACTATCACAGCCTCTCAACAATACACTCCAAACACAATATAACTTCTATGTAAAGTGAGACAATACAAGGAAACCTTCTTTCTTCTACATTGCCATGGACCCCAAGCCAAACTGTACAAAAAAGAAGAAAAAATTCTGCACCCCTTAAAATCACGTTGCCTATGACAACCACAGATGGCATAGGCAAGGGGGAAAGCAAATAGACCCCACCCCTAATTGTCATTGTGTGTGTGTGAGATGTGGTCAGACATGTCTTCTTTAAAATGTAAAAACAACTCAAACACATGCAGAAGCCTTAAAATGCCCAAATTATTGGCGCTTGAGATGTTGCCATTTAGGCTTGTAGAAATGAAAGCTTTCTGCAACCTGATGGGGGCTGCCATCCAACAGTATCCTGTCCCTAGCCATCACTATTTTTCCCTCTGTGCCATCCCTGCCTTGCCCTAGCACATGTCCCAAAACATCATCCACGCCCGAGTAACACGGTTACTGCAAAAGGCCATTTGACCACCAACACTTGGACAAGCGTTTGAGGCCGGGGATGCTACATCTCCCTGACAGCACACTGGGTGAATGTTGTGGAGGCGGGGACGGGCAAACCTGCTACCCCCACCCAAGTTTTGGGCCTTGGTTCTGTCAGGATTTCCGCAACCCTTACAGACAGCTCGGCAAACCCCTCCTTCTCCTTCTAGATTTGTTAAATCTGTCCACCACCCAGTCAAGTCCACAAAGTCCAGTCTCGTCGATAGCCTGCAGAAACTGCAGGGACCTCACTCTGACCCTCCTTCCTCCCACCCTGCCCAATGTTATCAACCGAGTGTTCCCACCCATGCCCACTCCCAGGAGCTCTTCTCAGGTCCCTTACCTGATTTTGACTCCTCGCCAGTCCTGCAAGAATCGCAGGAGCTATCTGAGGATTTTGTTTGTTCTGATGCCCAAACACTGGAGCAAGCTCCATCTCTAGCTGATGGTGGTGTGGAACGGGCACTAAAGTGTAAAATGATTAGGGACGATGATGAGACACAGTTGCCAGCAAGGGAGGCTGTTGGTATGTCGGGTGGGCCGGAGGAGGAGCAAAGTGAGGCAGTGTAAGAGGAGGTGGTTGAGTATGACGAAGTCAGTGACCCGACCTGGCCCAGTGTCATGTCTAGCAGGTAAAGCAGTGGGGATGTTGAGGGATGCGTAGGACCGCAAAAGGCAGGAAGAGGCCGTGGGGTGGCCAGAGGCTTATGGAGAAGGCAGGCTAGAGCCCGCAGGGCCGCATCTCTTCCCTATAACAGGCCCCCACACAAAGCTCTCCCATCGAGGGCTCTTAGGTCCTTGTTGTGAAGATATTTTAATGAGTGCGCAAAGTTAGCTTGAGGTGAGACCTTGAAAAAATTATATGGAGGTCTCCTCTGTGTGCAATGCGTTCTCCCTTATTGCGATGAGCGTTTCTTTAAGGACGCATAGGAGCGGGATGGTTACGCTCATTATAGCGTCCTCGCTGCTGACCTTCTTGGTGGACTCCTCAAAGATACGCAATTGTAGAAGGAAGTGCTGGTATGTATGTGTGTATATGTATATGCATGCATGCCCCCTTAATGAGGCATGCATATACATGTATATCTATATATGGGCCTTCTATATATGTATCTGTGGGTCTCCAGATATGCCCCAATATGTGGTGGCCTCTGATGCATATGATGCCCCTATATATAAGATACATAGTATTCACTTCACTCTATTCAAAGCCCCCCTCCTGCAGGAATGCCATATGCCTGCTGGGGTATGAGGGAAGACAAAGGGGCCATATGTTTAGACCCTTTTGTCTCAATAGGTGTGGTGGATGCACTTCCCTCTATCTTAAACTGATAGCAGGAACTTTCAGGCGGGCGTTACAATGGCCGGAGACATGGAGGCTGATGAGATCAATAGAAAGTAGATCCGTGTGCTATCAGCAAAAGGTTCCCTGTAGGGGGTGTTGGGCTAGTATCACTACACCTCACTGCTTTCACCTGAAGGGGGAGGGGGCTATATAGCAAACTGTGGGGGCCAGAGAAGGCAGTCTCCTGAAGGAGTCACCTGAAGGAAGATGGGGGAAAGGTCACCATGACAGAGCTCCAGCAAGGATTGGTCTAAGTATCCTAAGAACCCCTAACCCTTGCCCTACCTTTTAACCCCTGAACCACCAATGCTTTCCCTGTAACCCCTGCAATACCCCAGCTGCCCTATTTTCCCTAACCCATGATCCAACCCCTGTTGCTCTAACCCCTGCTGCCCTGCCAGTGTCCCTGTCCATTTAACCCCTGCCATACCTCCCAGCACCCCTTGTGTGCTGCTGTCCCCTGATCGCCAACCCTTGCTCCCTGCTGTGTAACCCCTACAGCCCTGCCAGTACCCCTACCAGTTAACCCCTGCTCACCCCTGCCCTGTGGAACCTGGGCTAACCCTTGCAATATCCCTCATTTATCCCCTACTGTTATTTAACCCTTTACATTCCAGGGACAGTATAGTATAGGTGAGGGTGGGCTGCTATAAGTGTGTGTGTGTGTATTGTTTAGTAAGTAACGTGGTTGGAGTTAACGGGATTGTGTAGTGTAGCTAGGTTTTTATTGTACTGTATTGCTAATAAATAATAAATATTGTTATTATTTATAATACAGTGTGCAGTGTTTATTGTTTTATAACGTGAACTTTGAGTCCCTTTTAGGTCGTGTGAAAGGCAACAGAGAATCACTTAGGCATAAATAGGCGGAACTAGCGGAAGCGGGCTTTGCCTATTTATGAATATTAATTATTGGTACGTCCCAAAATACCAATAATTAATATCTCCCTTTACATTGGCGAGCCATGCCCCTTGCGTGGACTTTGTATCCGTATTTAGCAACGACATAGGGAATTCGCTTATTCTGTGAATTAGCCAGGCAATAGGGACGCGGACAGTGGTTTCTGTGCGTCCAAGGGCCTGGTAATTCGGACAGGTAATGCGATTTCTCAAGTCAAAGCTAAATACGGTGCAAGATCTTTCGCAAAAGAACCTAGATCTTTTGGTTTTAATTTGTGTTTAACTGTTTTTCTATTGCACTTACACGACACGAAAAAAAACAACGTACAAGGGAGCCAAGGAAGAAGATCCATACTATCACCAAGAGAGGACCATCGCCGGTGGACTGAGCCAAAGAAGTCCAGCTGGACGGGAGAAGGCGTTCCGGATACTACAGGACCTTCTCCAGGCAGCAACCAAAGGACAACTGGGACCAGCTCCAGAGAAGATGGCGACCTCCAAAAAAGTGAGTATGGACTTCTCCACACTGCTACACCTAGCTAAGAAGAGCACTTTCAATCCCATCCTCCCCACCTCATACACCTAAACAGAAATGTTGTGGTCCGATTTGTTGGCACAGACTTGTAGTTATGACAAGCTCTGTGTCAACAAACGGATGGTATTGAACAAGGATTCGAGGCGACTCCAAATGCTAGCCAAACTTGTACATACATTTGAGGATAGCATTTGGAAGCCGGAGCATGTTGCGCGGGTTTCTCAGTCAGCGGAGACATTTCCTCCGACCATTCATTGCCAGTGCTGTGCCAGTAATGTGCAACAGGTTTCAGCATTGCAAACACAGCTGGCAGTGAATGTGCAGTCTTCTGCTGACCGAGAGACGCAAGTGGCTAAAATAGAGTCACAGTTGGTAGAGTTGCAGAGGCAAAAGGAGGAAATTGAGGCTCAGTTGACTCAGTCTTATGCTGAGATCAAGGCCTTCAAGGAACAGGCTGCCTCTACTGCCGTGACTCTCGCCAAACTAAATGATGAGGTTGCTGTAAGGTCTCGCTTGATGACCGGCATGCAACAAATCATCAGTAATTTTTCTAAGTTGGTGCCGGCCCTTTCTTTTTCTGTAAAGTCAGGGCCAGACTCTCCAAAAATTTTGCCCTGTTCAGGGCAAAAAGGGGGGAGAGATATCTGTAACAGGCCAAATATACCTAAATTTGAGCCTGTTCAGATAGAAAAAAAGAGTCCAACGATTTGTTGTAATAGAAATACGGTGAGAAGTGCGTCCCTGAGAATGGAACAGTATAGGAGAAGGGAGCACGACTGCAGTGTGGACAGACCTAAGCCATGCAGGGCGGACATCAGGTGTTTTGCATGTACTGGCTTAGGTCATATAGCGAAACACTGCAGGTCAGGTAAGAATAGGACACAAAGACCAATTAGGTGTTTTAGGTGTGGGAACGAAGGACACATTGCAAGGAATTGCCCTTGTGCAAGTCATTGCAATGTGTCCAGTAAGACAATCCCGGTAACAGACTGTACAGTTGGGACTAGTCAGATTGGCCATAAAAGAGTCACCACTCAGCGGATGCCTCATCAGGTGCTGAGGGATCAAAATGGCCAATATAGGCTAGAGAATGTTTGATACCCCTGTGCTATTTGTTACATCGTTTGTTCCCTGTGTATGTCTGTGTCCTGTGTTTTCGTCACCTGTTTCTATGTTTCAATGTTGATGGCGGTAGTCCTGGTTTACATGTGTGTTCAGCTTTGCTGATTTTTGTAATTTGCATCCCCTGCTATGAGTCCGGTCGCGTCTGTTTTTGGTTCATTCTGGTGTCTACTGTGGGTAGAGCAGTGCTATACTGTGGACTGAGGAAGGTGTTGGTTTGCGAGCAGGTAACATCGGTACACGGTGCAGTGTGATGATTACTCTGGGCAGCCAGGGCCTCAGATCGAGACAGGTAGCACTGTTCTGCTCAGGGTTTTCAGTGGGGCTGTGTTATGGTCTGATCGGGGCAGGGAGTGGATTGCGGACAGGCAATATGGGCACACGGATCAGTGTGACGTTGCACTGTGCAATCACTCTCTAGTCCAGACAGGCGGCATAGCTCTGACTGAGATTGGATGCCGGGTGGTCGACGACAGAGTGTGGCCTGTGTTTTTGTGTTGTGGAGTCCTGTAGAGATATTGCTGACCTCCACAGCACAGGATAACAGGGGGAAGTCAGACTGGAAACACATGAGTAAGACAGGGATGCCGTGTCATCATGAAAAAAGATGGTGCTTCGTCCACAGCTCCCCTCGGTGATCCTAACCTATTAGGGTGGCCATCCTTATCTGTTGGTTCAGAGGGATGTGCAGCAGAGGATGGGATCCTCTGAAGGTTGGGTGTTCTTACACCAGTGTTAGGATAACGAGGGGTCCTGTTAGATGAAGGTCAGCCCAATACCTTTCTCCACACCTGGGTCAAGGGTATTGGTGCTGGAAGTATGCCACTAAATGCACCATGAGGGGAGAAATCC